>PVJC01004393.1:0-64243 GCA_004026665.1 Murina feae
TGTCTCAAATACTGTTCTCTGCTTATTTTTTTTCTACAAGCACTTTTACTGAGCATTCACAAGGCAGAAAACTACCATTTTGAGAGCTCTGGAATATTCTACTTTCATTTATTAATAATTTCCAAACAGAATGTCTGCTTCAGACATTAGTTTCTGAAATAGAATTGAATCTTAATTAGTTTAAGAGAAACTCCTACGTAAGTAGTCTAAGAGAAAATGCACTCATTTTTACCTCTAATATATCCTCCTGTTGTTTGACTGTGATGAGAATGGTCTTTTAAAAGAGGCCTCAGGTGTGAAACCAACTGTTCAGGCTCATTGTCAGCTGCTGGTTTCCAGAGTATTAATTCAAAATTAGTGAAAATATAAGACTATGTCTACACTGGCCAACTCCACTGCAAAACTGAGCAATTTTCAGTTAGGGTGCAGCATCCTCAACAATGCCCTTGAGGAAGATTCAGAAGCTCATTCTATTTCCATCTGCTTCCATCATTAAGGAATGCAGCTGATGGATTCAGACTCACTAACAATAAGAATGAATGCTGTTGAACTAAAAGGTGAGGATAAGCATAATATTTATGTCAAAATTAATAAAAATAAGCATCTTCTTGTTCAATGTACATGCATGTATGAATATGCATAAGAAGATACATAATTTTATATATGTACTTTTTTAAGGGTAGAAATTAATTTTTTATAGTTTGAAGGCTGACATGACCTTATTCATATTGGGTCCATATTGCCTCTCCTCCAGTCTTCCTAATGGGAATCAACACTGAATGTTAGCATCACACGTCTTCTGCATCACTCACTTAGCACCTATGATATATTACTTATTAGTAACATGGTCATTAATATTATTATTGGTGGCATTTGGTGTATGTACTGTTGACCCTTGAACAATGCATGGGTTAGTGCCACTGACTCCCAGTGCAGCTGAAAATCCTCAATTAACTTTTGACTCCCCCAAAATTACTGTTGACCAGAAGCCTTACCAATAACACAGTCATATTTTGTATATTATATGTCTTATATACTATATTCTTACAGTAAAGTAATTAATAGAAAAAATATTAAGAAACTCATGAGGAAGACAAAATATATTTACAATATTTATTGAAAAAATCCATGTATAGCTGGACACATGTGGTTCAAACCTGTATTGTTCAAGGGTCAAATGTAGTTTATTTCTCTAAAAATGTCAAAAGTTCCTTGATAATTTAAATTTGTATATATTTAAATTTTCTTGTGGGGTGCAATATAATGCTGTATACAAAATAGATACTCAGGAAGTATTTGCTTAAAATAGATTAACCAAAATCATTACTTTATAAACCATTTATTAAATGCTGAAGGTGCAGGCTGCTAATTGCCCAAAATCTATCCACCCCTTCTTTCTTGCAGGAACAAAATCCTGATCCCCACCCTCCAGGTTTAGCAGGGCCCACAGCTATCTAGCTAGAGACTGTATTTCTCAGCCTCCTAGCAACAAGATAATATGTTCAATGTTTAGGTCATTTCTTTAACAATAACACTGCTTGGTTCACTACTTCTTTCACCTTTTTGGGAGTGGTGGCGACCCTTCTTCAGCCATGTTAGCTGGGCAATGTTTAGGGGATGGCAGAAAGATAAGGCAGAGGGATCTAGACAAAGCAAAGCTATTTGTGTGTCCTACAACTCTCACCTATCTGTACTGTAAAGTTGAAGAGATATAGAGTTCATTTTTATTTCAGTAATTGTGTTTTGGGGTATGTTTGTTACTTCAGCTTCACTAGCACTTGAACTTACATAAATGCATAATGCTCTTTTCCATAAGTACCATCATAGAATTCCATGGACCCACACATTGTCCTCTAGTAGGACCATAATAATCTGTAAAGGTAGCTAGGCTTGACTTGTGACAGCATTTTGTGGCCTGTTGAAGAGCAGAGAATACTTTATGGAGTATACCTGTTCTCCAGTAAAATATGCATAACATGCTCAAGTATTTCTTGTAAGAGGCACTACGCAGTCAGGGGAAGTCAGAATTGCACAGGTTACCAGAGTAAAATTGCCCTTTGTTGATTGTGCAATCTATTACTCTGCCCCAAATACATCCTACAGAAATTTTCTAAAATATGTTTTTATTGATTTCAGAGAGCAAGGGAGAGAAAGAGAGAGAGTGATAGAAACATCAAAAAGGAAAGAGAACCATGGATCAGCTACTTCCTGCACACCCCCTACTGGGCATGGAGCCCGCAAGCCGGGGCATATGCCCTGACCAGAATTGAACTATGACTTCCTGGTTCATAAGTCGACACTCAACCACTGAGACACCCTGGCTGGGCAACAGGAATTTTTTAAAGCTTTGTAAGGAACTAAAAATAAAGCTGAAGATTAGCCTTGAATAATTAAATTATTTTTAAAGGCATCTATGTCTTCACAAAATAGTGTAAACAAATTGAGGAAAGAGGTTTTATTCATATTTCTGCTAATACAGAAGTCATATTTCTGTACATAGTAAAATATTGAACTCATCTTTAGGGCTCAATTACATTTCATTGAGTTGATTATTCAGAACATAAAAGTCCAAGAATATACAGATTTTTCTAGTTCCTTAGACTAATAATTAGACTGTTTCACTATAGTTTACTAATCTAAATAATATTTTTCCAGAATTGGCCATTGTTCTATATTGTTTGTACTAGAAAAAAAAGTTTGGGTTAGTTTTCTAAATACAAAAAGTCAAGTGATTGCTAGAGTTATTTGGGCTTATCGCTGTCCTTCACTGAATATTTCTAAAAAACCTGCTAAAAACTAACATGAATCAAGAAAGCAGGATTGATTTCTGATCAGTGTCAAGTCTTAATGGAAAATAAAAGTCTCCACCTGGCAACTAGGTCACATTTGCTTTTTTTGAGCAAAAATTTAGATGCCACAATAATAAAATTATTCTCCACCATTCATACAAAGCTTCCAGGAGAAGGACGAAGGGCTTTCCCATTGGAAAGTTGATGAATTTTGCCTGTGTAAACAGAAGTTGTGCATGTAACAATTGTTTGTTTCAGGAAGTCACTCTATTTGTATTGTATTCATCCTCATAATGAAAGTTTTGGATAGATAACTTTTCTGACTTATACTGATATACATAATGATTAAGAGTATAAATGACTCACCTATTGCTTAGTTTGAATAAAAATGGGGGGGGGGGGAGAGGAATGAACACCTGTCCTTCTAAAGATAAAATAAAATGAAATAAAATACACACATGATAATACAGCCCTTGGAAGATTTTTCACAATCACTTCTAGAAAAAGTGACTTGTGGCATTTTTTTAAATTATCTGAAAAATAATATCATACTTCAATAATGGAATAAAAAAAAGGATGAACCACTTAAGAGTTAACTATTTTTTCTGAATTAAAGTTACACATTAAGGTGCTTAGTTTTTGAGATCATTAAAAATAAAATCTCTTCCAAGTTCCCTTTATTTGAGAGCAGTTCCAAACTAAAAACAATTAAGTTTTTGAGATCCATTTAATTTTTACTTCTTTTAAGTACCAGCATAAACATCTGCCATCTGGCATAGAAATTACCTCATATGGCAGGAGGAGAGATGAGATTTATTTAAAAGTTCTTTGTCTTTGATACTTTCCCCTGCTGCATTTTCCAAGAGTGTAATTTGAACCTGACTGTATTTAAATAACCATTTATCGCCATAATGGAAGAGCCGACTTAAAAATACATAACTTCTGTCATTCCAGGAGACTGTATTAAGGAAACATAGAATTTGCCATTCTAGATCAGACCATTTGTCTGTCTTGTCTAACACTTGCCTCTGGCAGTGGCCAATATTGAAGACAATGGAGAATAGCAGAAATATGCAACATGAGCACAAACCATTTTTTAGGAGAATAATTATTTTCTCAGTTGGTAATCTTACATTACGGGATATTAGAATTGAATCACCCCACCTGTTTATATTATTAATATTTTTGTCAATCAATAAGCCAACCAGTTCTGTTAAAATTATTTTACCAAATTATACTTCAATCTATGATATTTCTATATGTGAAATAATCACATGGGAATAACATACGGTTGTTTAATGCTGTGACTTTTTTTATGTATGAGAAGAAAAGTGCAGGAAAATTTAGTCTGCACAGCAAACAGAAAAAAAATGCTTGTAGTTCAAAATCTAGATAAAAATGTATTCACTACAAAAGTTCAGCTTACAGGTCTAGAAGACAATCTAAGATTATCTAATATTATACTAAATTTACTATTAATAGTAGCAGAATAATCTTATACTGAGTGATTAATGGGTTGACCAGAAATGTAAGCCTATAAATTTTTATCTTCCTTGACAAGTCACCAATGTTGTTAAAAAATAATGTTACAGAGACAAATTCAATTCTTGATTTGTCTCTGAAGTTAAAGGTAGATGCATTGAGCAGAACACTTGTTCAAATACACACACACACACACACACACACACAACACATCTCTTCAATATGCAAGTCTTACCAAACTTCCTGGTGTTCCCCAAGCCCATCATTGCCTTCACCTTGTTCTCTGTTAATCCCTTCCTTACCTCTCTGGAAGTGAATAGATATAAACAACTTTTCTCTGAGCTTACATAAATTATGCAAACTATAAAACTCATAGTCCTCCAAGGAATTATGAGTGCATATAATGTGTGTATTCTGTCAGCCAACTTCTCACCTGGCCCATAAAAATTGCTTATGAAAGAGCTTTTCTCTTATCTCCATCACAACCAGCAAAAAAGATTGAGGGTCAGAATGTATCTTGGTTAATTATCAGCACTGCCAAAACCACAAGTACCAGCAATAATGTGACCACCTGTTTAGAACAAGATCTTCTCAATGTTCAGAAATCAAGAGTTTGAAATCACTTGGGTGAACCCCTGCAACCTGGTAACTGGGCAGAGCTGGAGAGAGGCTGGGTCACATGACATTTCCACCCTCTAGAGTGTGAGTGTGTCAGCTGCTAATTTAATAAACTCTTCCTGAAATGGCTAGCTTCTTTGGAAATAGTATTCATATTGGGGACTAGTGAAATTACACATGGCCATGGATAACTACAGACATCCAAAAGGAGATGATTCTGTAGTGAACGAATTTTAAAAGTGCTCTTTAACTAGGTAAGCATTTGAAAATAGTTTATTTCATTTGGCTTTACACTAAATTGGCAGCAAAAGGAGAGGCAAACAACAACAAAACAATAAAACAAAACAAAACAAAATAAAACTTTTTCCTTCCTAAGTGATGGAATGTTTACTTTCAGCCGTGCTCCAAAGGCATCTGGAAATCCTTGAGTTAGTTTCTTAGCTCCTTGAATTTTGTAGGTTAGTCTTCTCATGGAGGCAAAAAGAACTTTCTTAGAGCAGATACTTCTTCCTGCTAAAATCCATCTCTTTCTTTTACAAGGAGCATTACTAGTCAGAAACAAATGTTGCCAAGACTCCATCCATAATTCTATTCTCCATTGATTGTAAATGTAAACACCATGATATCCTTGTGTAACCCCAGTAAACATCTACTGGTCCTCCCCACCCTGCTTGCTGCAGCTGCTCAAAAATTTCTTTCTATTTTACCATTTCATGCCAAATAGCAAGAAAACAAAGTGTCATTAAGGGGACAGGACATGCAAAAGTGTCTTTGCAGTTCCAGGTAGATGCATTGAGCACTAGAACTAGAGGAAAAATTTCCAATTTTAGATTTCCTGAGAGGGGAAGGTGTATTATCAGCTGTCATCTACTCTGTTAATTCTGCACCAATATAATCACATATTTAAAAAGGTTGCCCTTGTTGCATTTCATTCAAAATTGCTAAGGCTCTTAGATATCAACAGCAAAACAGACTTTCAAAATGACTCTTCCCCCAAAGCTGAATACATATCTCCAGATTCTCTCAAATTAAGCTTGATAATGAATATTACCTTAGGACAGATGACTGGCCTGATTCTCCATTGTCATTACTTGTCTCACTGAACATGTATTCCCTCTGTCCCCTTTCTCTCTTTGTCCTTATCTACTGCCACCATTATTGCTTGTTCACTTCTGAAGAAAAAATAAATTGTTATCTTCACATCATTTTTGAATCAGAGTAATAATAGTAATAATAACATCCAAATTCAGGGAAGATGTATTTGATTCAGAAGCCTGTGTATTTGTGCATGTTGTGAAAGGTGTGCTAAGAAGGTATTAATCTTATTTTCTCCTCTCATTTTACATGAAAGCTGTCATTATTGGGATAAGAGTAAAATGAACATAAGTATGATAAATGATATGCGCACATGGGAGTCAATATACCACTCAGGGAGGGCATTGCTAATCAGTAGGCTAATGCACCATGTGAGCCGGCACCTCAGAGAGACTCTAAATTTGTAACTCAGGGAAGCTTGGCATTTAACTTGAGCTGCTTTTGGCTTAAGGTGAAACAAAGGGTACAGTCGTGTTCCATTTGTGGATTACAGTAGCAAATCATGTTTCAGAAGGTGCCTTTGCAAGACCATGTAAAACACAAAGCTATTTCTATATCCTTAGCAAGCCCAGCACACCCAGCTGTTTAATGAATGTTAAATAATGTTAATAAAAGTGGGTGAGAGAGTACCACACCCATTTTCTTTCCCTCGATGAACAGTGAAAAGGAACAGTGAAAAAATCAATTAGTTCTCAGTTTGAAAGCTGTGCCTTATCTATGAAAGTTGATGCACATGATTTTAAAAATGCAAGGGCTGGGGTCTCTATGCTATTGGGGGATCTGCCATCTTTTAAAATATACTTTTTAAACTTGATTCTTAATTATTCATAGACAAATGAGTCCCAGTGCTTTTGATAACCTGAAAGTCTTTTACATAGCTCTGGTGCTAAAAGCAATGCCATTTCTGTTTTTCTTATTCCAGTTATCCAAGAAGCTGGAAGAGTGGGAAGTTTATGGTTTTACCATTCCAACTAAAAGCATTTCTTATGCCCCTAAGAGAAGAGGGGAATAGAAAGCAATTGAACTAAATAGAAATATGGCTTGCTGGATTGGACTTACGTTCTTTAAGTGGAGTATGGGAAGTAGCAATTCTATTGCTGATTCTTGAGACTAAGAATAATGCTTACTGACATCAGTCGCCTTGGCTCTCCCTTCTGGTATTTCAGAAGTGCCTCCGTTGCACTCCCTTTCCAGGTGGCTGATGAATTAATTAGTATTTACCGACCATCTACTATGTGTCTGATTCATTGTTGGGTACC
Organism: Murina feae; assembly: GCA_004026665.1. Taxonomy (NCBI): domain Eukaryota; kingdom Metazoa; phylum Chordata; class Mammalia; order Chiroptera; family Vespertilionidae; genus Murina; species Murina feae. Next base: position 7,244 of record PVJC01004393.1, read on the forward strand.
TAGAGAGCCACAAGTAAAATGATACAGTAAAACAGAAAACCCATACTCATCTAGAAAACACCACTTTCTGTCTGAAAGTTCAGGAAAGAGTTGGAAAGGAGGAGGGGGGGGAAATCAACAAAAAGACAAAATAAAACAAAAACCAATGGCTAGAAAGAGGAAGTAGATGCCTCAGATGCCATTTAATATCTACCACCATGTGCCCCCACTCTCACATCCCTGCTCCAAATCCAGTGAGGACTTGGTAACATATGAGCAACTGGAGAAGAATAACCAACAGAGGAAAGGGAAACAACCATAGAGAATGCGACCACAGAGAATGAGGTGATGTGATGAGGGCACAAAGGAAAAGGCTCCTCATGTCATTTCACATTGTCATCCAGTTGACAGACATCAAAGACGTTAAGCACGGTTAGGAGGCCAGAAGTGGCTGGGAGGTAGTGGCCACTTTCATTTATCATCAGCTAAAGCAATATATGTTCTGTTATTTAAATCTATTAATATCAATACATAAACACACTTCTTGGTGTATGTATTGACTATTCCCATGAATATTCAGAAAGGACAATACATCAGCATGGTCAGATACAACAACCTTCTCTCAGCAATCATCTAGCCTCACTCTCAATGGTATTCCTGGCCCCATGTGAGTAATGAATAAACAAAGATGACTAGGACGTGGTTCCTGCCCTCAAAGAGGACAACATAACCAGGCACTCTCTTTTGAAATGTGCTAATATTGTTCCTACACTAGTCATTGTCATGGTTGGTTAAACATATTGGTTAAAAATAATCATTTTGTTGGTGAAGCCAACAAAAGTTGAGCCTCCATAGTCAGTGGATAATTTTTATATGGGGTGGCACCTGAGGGAAGCATTTCAATACATTGAAGAGACAAAGAGCATCCCAGATAAATGGAAATGAGGAAATGAGGGAGGAAATCTAGCTTTTGGAAGATAGAATAGTACCTGCCTGACCTGACAAGGAGTCAAGGTCACTTACTGAAATCAAGTGAGAGAAAGGGGGATTTCTGCTTTGCTAATAGTGTAAAGTCTTTGGAAAGAGATTTGGCTAGGAAGTCAGGAGATTGGGGTTTCATTTTGAAATCTTGAGCCAATCAGTTTTAAACAATCTATGTTTTAATTCTATTCACAGACACATTTGTCTATCATGTAACGCACATTCTAGACTGAATAAGAACACAAAGCAAATTACTGTGAGCTCTTGAAAGAAACTATTCAAGTTTAAGAAATCGTTTTAAGATCTTGTATTCATTCACTTTTTAAAAAGCCTTTATTGTTGAGATTATTACAGATATCCCTTTTTTTCCCCCATTGCCTCCCTCCATCAGTTCCCACCCCACCCCAGGCCTTCGCCAACCTATTGTCTGTGTCCATAGGTAATGCATATATGCATATAAGATCTTGGTTTAATCTTTTCCGCCCCTCCCCCTTTTCTCTGAGAATTTTCAGTCTGTTCCATTTCCATGCCTCTGATTCTATTTTATTTACCAGTTTATTCTGTCATAGATTTCTTATTCATTTATTTGATTTTTAGATTCAGTTGTTGATAGGTATGTATTTGTTGCCATTTTGTTGTTCATATTTTTTATCTTTTTCTTCTTCTTCCTCTTCTTAAAGAATACCCTTCAACATCCTATATAATAAAAGCTTAATATGCTAAGTGTTCAGTCCTCTGGTTGTTGGTTCAACTAATCAAAATGTAATATACTAATGATATGCTAAGGCCACTCAATGGCTCGCTGTGATGTGTACTGACCACCAGTGGGCAAATTCTTTGACCTGTGGGTTAGCTCACTTTTTGGTTCTGGCTGATTGGGACTGAGCGAGATGGGCTGAACACAGCCTGGAGCCCTCCTGTGGTCCCTCCCTGCTGGCCACCTCCTGCATCCCTCCCTAGCACCAATCTTGCATCAATGGGGTCCCTCGGCCTGGCCTGCACCATCCAGCAATCCGGAACTCCTTGGGAAATGTCAGAAAGCCTGTTTCAGACTGATCCAGCAGGCCAGGCCGAGGGACCCCACTGGTGCACAAATTCATGCACCGGGCCTCTGGTTTCATATAATACTGGTTTTGTGGTGATGAACTCCTTTAGCTTTTTCTTTCTGTGAAGCTCTTTATGTGGCCTTAAATTCTAAATGATAGCTTTGCTGGGTAATCTTGGTTGTAGGTCCTTACTATTCATCACTTTGAATATTTCTTGCCACTCCCTTCTGGCCTACATAGTTCTGATTTTCAGAATTCTCTACTATACTGTTGAATCCTTGTATATTATTCTTTATTTCAGTCACTGTCTGCTTAATTTCTGACTGAGTTTGTTTATTCTTTCTGTGTAATACAAATTAAATTTTTCCTACCTTGAATTTTAGCATTTTCAAAAGAGGTTAACACATAGAGACAAGTTTATTTCAAGTATATGTTTTAGGGTAATTTTATTTTTACACAAGCTTACTATCTTATTTTTCTATTACTCAATAGCATTTGAACATGCAGTATTTGTCTTTCCATGTCTGGCTTATTTCACTTATCAGAATGCCTTCCAAGTTCATCCATGTTGTTGAAAATGGCTGGATTTCCTTTAGACTTTATTTTTTTAGAGAAGTTTTAAGTTCTCAGCAAAATTGAGCAGAAAGCACAGAGATTTCCCATATATTCCTCTCTCATAACATTTTTAAGAACCTTTGCTCCCCACAATTATATTTAAAGAAATGTGTCACAAAATGGATCATTAACTAATTGTAGGAGTTATAACTCAGAAACTTGTAGAAGAGAACCTGAAAGTAAATCTTTGTAGTATTAGGATAAATAAATATCGCTTGGATAGGACATGAAAAAACACAAACTATAAAAGAAAACAAATCAATAACATATTTCATTAAAATAAAAATATCTTTTTGAGAGACACATTTTAAAAAATCAAAACATAAGCCAGAGACTGAGAAAAATATTTATAAAACACATTTGATGAAAACCTTATACACAAAATAACAAAGAACTCTTATGAGTCAGTAATAAAAGGACAAGTAAGTCAATTGAAGAAATGGGCAACAGATATGAACAGACACTGAAACAAAAGATCCTTGATCTATCTGCTGGCCAAAAGTGACAGAGGTGATCCAACTTTTCATTTAAGGACCAGGTAGTAAATGTTTTAGGTTTTTCAGGCCTCATATGGTCTCTGTCATATATTTCTTATTTATTTACATAACCCTTTAAAAATGTTAAGACAAAAATCTTTAAAGAATTAAAAAAACAACAACAATACCTCACAAGCTGTAAAATCCAGGTTGCAGGCCAGATTTAGGCTTTGGATCTTAGTGTGCTTACCTTTAGCCTAGGCTCCAAATGGAAGAGAAAAGCAAAAGCAAACAAAACAAAGCTCTTTGGATTTTTCACAGCTCTTTCTTCACAGCTTTTTCTTCACATGTGTTTATGGGTCGAATCTGCATGGTCCAAGGAATCCCAAGCCAAAATACAAATTAAAATAGATCTGGGTAAGTAATGGTCAGAGATGCTTGGGGATGTCATTTCTGGAGAATGGGTTCTCAACCCAGATTAAGAGCAGCAAAATGTAAACTCACAAAATTCTGACACGATTGACAAAATAATTAGCGATCTAGAAGGTCGATCTCAAGAACACACAGACACAAGACCAAGACAGAAAGGTATTAAGGAATATAAAATATGGTTAAAAGATATGATGGCTGGTGTGAGATGGGCTAAAATAATCCAATCATAGTTTCAGGAAAAAAAGAGATGTAGGGAAGTATGAGGAGGCAATATTCAAGATGATACATGCAAATAATTTTTCAGAATTAAAGAAAGCCAGCAATTTTCACATTCAAAATTATAATGAATCACTAGTAGAAAATATTTTAAAAATTACTTAAAGTCACATGATGGTTAGATTGTGGAACTACAAAGCAAATCAGAGTTTGAAAAGAGCTGGATAGAAAAGACGTTTTACTTAGAAAAGCATTAGTAGATTGACAATACTATTTTTTACTCATCATTCCCCCACTCCTAAACTAGGCACAAAGCAGGTGAACAATAAATAATTACTTAATGTCTGAATGAGTCACTGATGGAATATGAAATGATAAGTTAAGGAAACAATGTCAGGCCATTTTATAGCAATGAAAATTTCCAATTCATATTCTTCTTCATTTTAAGAGTTGTGGTAGAATTCATGACTTCTATTTTAAAATCTCCAGTTCATGTTTGTTTTTGCTGAGGTTCAGCAAGTTACTTTATTTTGGAGATTCTTTTGGCATTAAATAGTTTTGCTATTGCCTAGATGTTCCCAGTAGGAGCCCTCATGATTGATAAGCACCTGGAGATAATAATAAAATATCTGGATTGCCTGAGTTTCCTTGTTTACAATCCAGGCAGCAAGTAGTCAGTCTCCCAAAGTATTTATCATTGTTTTGGATTTCCATAACAGTAAGTTCTTCAGAGGCAGAACTTTTTTTCCTCATTTCTCTTACTTGTTACAGGGCTTTACTTGAGTTTCTTTATATCATTTAATTCTCACAATAATCCTGTAATAAATGAAGAGCTTAAAATTTAGAAGGATTAGATGACTTGTTGAACATCATACAGTAGAGGTAGATCAGGTAGAGTCAATTCTTCTGACTCTTTGAGAGCCCATTTGGAGGTTATATCAGGGAGCACAGCTACTCTTGACTGAAGACTGGTCCTCTCCTCCACGGTGGGGTGGGGGGGTGGAGAGGGGGGGTGGAGATCATCCTCTTCCACCAAGCAAGCAGCTCCAGGAAGAATTCAGCACATTGACTGGTGAGGGAGGAGGGGGACACCCGCCTAGCCAGCCAGATAAGCCAAATCAACCTTGAGGATCAATGGGGTGACAGATGTCGCAGCCAGATCACCCTCACATCCTGGCTCTTTGTAAAGTGCTCTTTCTATCTCCTCCTTTCACCTTGTGTTAGTTGAAAGAGTTACTAACTGTGATAGAGTTGTTGTCCCCAATTATTTGCTGACTCCATGAAGAAGAATTATACATCCCTACCCATTGCCATATAATCCCATTACCCCTCTTCCTACCCACCCACCCCCTTTGAGAAGAACATAGTTTCTTACTTGGCCATTTGAGTAACTTTCGCCAATAGACTAAGAAGGGGAATGACATATACCATGTCTATGCAATAACTTTTATGGCCATTTCTCTTTCCTTCTACAATGAGAATAGCATGACTTATATATGGGCTACTTCTTCAGCTTAGGTCCTGGATCTAAGTTGGAGCTGATCCACACCTGATGTGCAATATAAGCAAGAAATAAACTTTTGTATCTGTAAACCACTGAGATTTGTGGATTGCTTGTTACTGAAGTTTATCTCAGCAAATACTGACTAATATACTAGCTAATATTTATTGAGCAATCAGTGTATGCCAGACATTGTACTCAGCACCTTTCATAAAATATGTCACTTAATCTTTATACAAATATATGAAGCTAATATTATCCTATTTTATGTATAAAGAAACTATGCTTAATAAAAGTCATGTAAAGTATAGGATTGATTTAGTATTCAAAATTAGGCTATATGATACCTGAGTCTTGGAAATTAACTCCTCTGTCAAAATCCCTCCATCCATCTCAGGACACATGAAACCCAGTATTTTAGTGGACCAAATTGAAATTTTTTAAAAAGACCAGAAACGTTGTAACATGACATGATTTATTTTAAGTACTTCCAAAATATAAATTCCTCAAATGGTAGAAGAATGTATCCTTTTATTATTTCTGGACTCAAGGTACCAAACCACACAGAGGTTCTTATTTTCTCATTTATGCATTTGGGAGCATCTCCTGTAATATAAAATTTAACAAAAATCTCTCTACACATTTATGTTTTGCTTTTAATTACTGTATTAGTGGTTCAAGCCCAGTCAGAGCTGGAATATTTATTTTGAAAGGCAGCACACTGCAGCAGAAAAAATAGCCATCTAAGATTAAGAAGACCTGACTTATGGCCTTTCTTTCAAAACCTACTGGAGGTTTAATATCTGACATATCACCCTGATCCCAATTACCTTAGGTGCAAAATGGAGCTGAAAATATTTCACAGCTTATTGACTGGGAGCTGGAAACAAATGAGCTCTGCAGGAATTGTATAGCTCCAAGTACTATGATTAATTGTTCTACATTAGCCAACAGCCTGATGCCTGAGACATAGGGGAAAAATGAGGACAGTGGAACCAGAACTGGTCTGGGAGACAAGACCCGTGTTCTGGTTCTAATTCTGTTGCCAGTTTGTTTAGTGATTCGCAGCAAATCACTCATCCTATCTAAGCCTTGCTTTGCCATTTCATTGTCCAGTTGGGTCTTTTAAATAATGAGGAGATAGGAAAACATGCTTCAAGCTTATCTCACAATAGCTTGAAGAGGCATTGCTTCTAAACTGGGCAAATTTCAATTTAAGTACTTTAGCCCTGACTGGTTTGGCTCAGGGATAGAGCGTCGGCCTGTGGACTGAAGGGTCCCAGGTTCGATTCTGGTCAAGGGCATGTACCTTGGTTGCGGGCACATCCCCAGTGGAGGGTGTGCAGGAGGCAGCTGATCAATATTTCTCTCTCATCGATGTTTCTAACTCTCTATCCCTCTCCCTTCCTCTCTGTAAAAAATCAGTAAGATATATTAAAAAAAGTTAAGTACTTTATATCTCGCTTTTCAAATAAAACAATAAGTTAGGCTACTTCCAACATATACTATGTCTCAAGCTCAAGGTGATATGAAAATTTACTATAGATTATATTTACCCATATTTTTCTAATGAATGTCTCTTTTGTCCTTCCATGCCTGTATTTGGCACATATTATTTTATGAAATAAATGATCAGTAACTTTTCTTCTTGATGATGACTTTTCTCTGGTTTTTAATATTTGGGATGCCATAGTGTTTCAGTTAGTCATATTCCAGAGGGCACATTTGTTTACAAGGCAAACATTTTTATTTTTTAAAAATATATTTTTATTGATTTCAGAGAGGAAGGGAGAGGGAGAGAGAAACATCAATGATGAGAGAGAATCACTGATCAGCTGCCTCCTACAAGCCCCACATAGAGCCTGCAGCCCAGTCATGTACCCTGATTGGGAATCAAACTGTGACCTCCTGGTTCATAGGTCAACACTGAGCTATGCTTGAAGGGCTATAAGGCAAAAATTTATTTTAGAATATAAAGGCAGTACCAACTCTCTACATTGATGGCGGTCTGTGTTGTGCAATTGGTTCAGTCCTCTCATTCTGATAGATATGCAGTTATATGGATTCCATTTGATAAAAGTATTTAAAAGTAACAGAATGTACTGCTGTGGTTTTAAATCTTATCCTTTAATAGTCATATAAAAATGCAATGATATATAGGATATTATATTCAAATTCTATTTCTCACCTAGTATTTATAATATTTGCGTTCTTATTAAGCAAATCAAATAGGTGATACTCTATTAAGTTCTTGCTCCTGTAATAGTCATTCTGTGAGTGTGTGACAGCACTCAGGGTGGATGTTTTTCGCATCTGGGAGCACCGTTGCAGTTCTCAATTACTTCACCTAACAGGCTCCTGGGAAGACGGACCCAATGTGGCAGGTTGTAGCTACACATTAGCATGGTTTGTATTGGAGCCAATTGCCGTCTGACCTCTCCTCCCAGTAGAGGCAGTGTAGTGCCATCTGTACATCTTTTAGTCACATTAAATCATGTCATCTAAAGGGCCTGTGAATGTGAACGAGTTTACCTTATGCTTAGGGAAGAAATTAGTCCAACTGCAGGACTAGAAGTCTGTGTTCGTTTGCACTCACCAATTCTCATATTGTTTTACTCCTTTTTCCTCTGGATTGGTAATAATGCTGTCAGAAACTGTATCTGTTTAACAGTTGCTGCTGTTATAAATAGACTATTACTAAATATATAAAAATTTATTACTAAGGTAACTTAAACTCTACATTTATATGTAACATAGACCTCAGGGTTGGAGTTTAAACAATCTTTCCAGTTTTGGTGGGGATATTTTCAAGTATAATTTGACCAAAGTGCTCCCGTGGCAAAACATAATAATTTGAAGGATTTAGGAGTTTCATGGGCACAAATCACTCTAAAGGAAAAATAATTGAAATAACCAAGTTTATTTTCTTAACAAGAGGCCCAGTGCACGAAACTCAGGCACGGGGGGTGGGGGGTTCCCCTTAGCCCAGCCTGTACCCTCTCCAATCCGGGACCCCTCAGGGGATGTCCGACTGCTGGTCAGTCAGACATCCAGCAGTTGGACATCCGTCTCACAATCCGGGACCACTGGTTCCTAACTGCTCACCTGCCTGCCTGCCTGATCACCCTACTGGCCCTCCTCCCAGCCTGATCACCTCTAACTGCCTCTGCCTGCCAGCCTGGTCGCCCCCAACAGCTTCCCTCTGCAGGCTTAGTTGCCCCTAATTGCCCCTGCACCAGCCTGGTCACCCCTCACTGCCCCCGTCTGCTGCCTGGTTGCCCTTAACTGCACCCCCCTGCCAACCTGGTTGCTCCAACTGCTCTCCCCCACCCTTGCTGGCTTGGTTGCCTCTCATGGCCCCCCCTACCGACCTGGTAGCCCCACACAGCCTGCTGTTCAGTCATTTGGTGGATCCTCACTAAACCCCCTGCTGGCCTGGTTGCCCCATGCAGCCTGTTACTCAGTTATTTGGTCATCTTTCACTGTCCCCCCTGCCAGCCTTGTCGCCCCACTCAGCCTGTTTGGTCATCTGTTTGGTCATCCTTTCAGTTGCAATGGCCCCTGGCTCTTTATATATACAGATACTTGCCTGAGGATATTTTTCCATTGATTTTTAGAGAGGGTGGAAGAAGGAAAGACAGAGAGAAATATTGATGTGATTGGTTGTCTCCTGCATGCCCCTGTCCAGGGCCTGGGCCAGGGAGGAACTGGCTAGGGCAGAACTAACCAAGTTTATTGAAGGAACTTCTCCAGGGCACATGGACTTATGACCTAGGCCTGTACAACCTTAATACACTATTACCCTAGGCTCAGGCATTTATTCTTTTTTTTTTCCAGAAAATGGCATGTGCATAGACTCAGGCTAACGAATGCCCTCCCCAGAACTTTCCTTGCAGAGAAGTGGGCAAGATTATCTCTTTGAGATGAACTTGCTTATGTTCTAGAACATGATTATGGGTGAGCTAGTGACCATCTAAGGCTTACATGGAGTGAATCTGCCTACTAATGGAGAGATGGAGCTCTCAGTACAATATTTAAGTGCCGACCTTTAAGCTAGAGTAGCAACAGGACCCCTGTACCCCTGGACTTAAAAATTATATGAGTTTCTTTTCTTAGTTTGCTGTTCTTTTTTTTAACTGTTCAATTCAGCTGTTCTTAAAGTGTGGTCCCTGGAGGAGTTAGAAATAAATGCTCATTTGTGACCCCTCCTCCTTCTGAATTAGAATGTCTAGGGATGGGCTTCAATGTGTAGCAAGCCCTCTGGGTAATTCTGATGCACTCAATGTTAGAAAACTTGGTGAAGTTATTTGGAATGGCTTCTGGCCATCTTCAATTGGTGAAGTCCTGATATGGCAAAGACAAACCAGAAACTGCATGACAGTACTGATAGCAGATCAGAATTTGGATTTAAAAAGTATTCTTGCTTGACGGTACCAGGGACCTCATTTTTGATTAGGGTTTTTCTTATGAGATAAGTGGAGTCTCTGGTTTCAGGCTAGTCCTGTAATAATTTCGTCTCAAGTAGAGTCACAGGTCATTTGAAGACAAATATTGAATAATCTGTCCCACCTGGGACTTCAAATTATTAGAATTTTGAAACAAAAATAGCTGCTTGATTAGTTTCAGTATCTAAACTTAGAAGAGAACCTTTATAATTGTCTCAAGAAGGGAATTCAGTACCCCAATCTAAATACCTCTGCCTTTAAGTCAAATCATTCCAACTTACTTTAGTATGAGAATGTGCCTTTCTTTTCAACTGGCTTAATTAATATAAAAGTACAGTCAGAAAGCTCTTGTGAGTTAGTGATATGCTCTCTGATTACCAATAAAGAATATAAAAATGTATACTTCAGAAATATTGTATCACTAATTTAAAAGCATATTGGTTCTTTACATGATTATGAATGTAGAATACGCCATGTAAAGCACTAGATTTTCATTAGTGTGACTTGCAACAATTACTTACTAATTGTAAGACCTGGACTAACAAGCACAAACAGGTTAATCTATAAATTTTTTTGCAAATAAATCGACAAAATTGGCAAAAATATTTAATTAGTATTTAATCATAATTAGAGGCTATCTTACATGAAATTGTCTTTTGCAGGTTATGAGTCTATCATCTCCACAGATCAAAGGCCTTTCAGAAGACGTGGGCTGTGTGGCCATTATGGGAGCCTTTGATCTGGATAAAACGTGATGGTGCAGGGATGTGGCTATATAACAAGCCCTGAGAGGTGCACACACGTGGATTGGTGTGGCCATTCTGGAGAGTGAGTGAACTGGCATACTTAGACAAATCGAGGATATACGCACTGACAACTCAGCAATTTCACTCCTGGTTATATATGCTAGGGAAATCCTTAGGCCTGGAAGGGGATTTGTGAAATGATGCTAATGTGAGTGTTATTTATGGTGGCAGAGTTGGAGGCAATCTGTGTGACGATCTCAAGGGAGTGGATTGACGCATGGTGGTGGCGTATCCTATGCTATGCTAGGCAGCATCCAGAGATCGTGAACCAGATGACTGGATGCCCAGCAACATGTGTGGAACTTAAAATGTAATGCTGAGTGAAAAAAAATAGAAATAATTCATAGCACAATATCACCTATGTCATTTCAAAATCCAGGCATGAACAAAAACAAGACATTTTCAAGTACATGTGAAAACAAAACAAAACAAAACAAAAAACACGTTTGTTAAACCCATTTGAATAATTGCTTTGGAAGAAGGAAGAAAATGAGAGTGAGGAATGCTGGGAAAGAAATTTTAAATAGAAAAAATAAAGCCTATGGGAGGTTAAAATGCAAATGAAAGTCAAACAGGTCCTTTAAGAAATTTGTGTTGGTAAAAAATAATAATAAAAAATCCATTGATAAAACCTCAGAGCTTCCGGGCTCAGACCTAATTACAGCTATATGACTCAATGTGCCAAGGTCAGAATCACCATGAATATGGACCCTGTTATGGCAGCTCCATCAGAAAACACACCTGTTCTTTACATGCTTATGAATGCAGAATATGCCATGAAGTCAGCCAGCACGCAAAGTACACCTGCTTCTTCTGAAGCAGAGCCAAGATGAAGGGTGAGCTGTAGCTGGCTGGCACCGTGACTCTTGCTTAAAAATGGTAGTGGGTGGTGCCTGGACCTACAACACTGCTGCCATCACAGTAAAGTCCACTATCAGAAGATGGAAAGGATTGAAAGACTAGTAGGACCAGTCTTAATAGCTCTTTTTTAAACAGATACTACTAAAAGAGGAAGAAATTCTAGATTATAGAAATGGAATAATTTAGGAGCTAGTAAGTGTAACCTTTGTCTTCTTAAAGAAAAAAAAAATTCATCTTATGCCAAGAGGAAAAAGGTGAGAACCATGGAATCCACATTTCTTGCAAGATTTCTGGATGATTCTGAATAAAATGCTTGGCACTTGAGGAAGTTTCTCTAAAAGGCAAGTCTTGAAATCAGAACTCTCCATTCATAGTTTTTTTCTTCCTTTCTGCCCCAAAATAAGAAACAGAAGCTGATATCACTGAGAGAAACAAAAAACTCATGGAATAAATAATAGTTCTTTTTTTTTTTTAATCACTAAAGTGAGGCAATGTCAATCAAGCATCAAAAAACAAAAACAAAAAAACACACAAAAAACCCCACAAAAACCAGAAACAAAAACCAAAAACCCAGGAAAGCAGTAATAGCAAGTAGAAAAAAGCAAAAGCAAGTAATACATGATCTAAAATTAAGAGAGAAGGGTGAAATCAAGGCTTCAGCATTTTCATGTGCATGGCAAAGTGAAAAAGAAAAGTGAGGTTTGGTAATGATAGAATCTTTTCAGTTATATGCGTTACTACTTTCTATTTTTTAAACTTTCACTTCATATTGTATTTCTTTGTTCAGTCAAGCTGCTTTCTGAATTTACAGAAAAGGTAGTCAAGTAGGTGGTAGGCTAAGTATTTTTTGGGAAAATTCAGCTATTTTTTCACCTGCTAGTTATGGGTGTAGCCACTGTTTATCTAACTTATCAGTCTCCAAGGCAGTGGCTCTCAATCTTAGATTTGTGTATTTTTGCAAGAATTGTGTTAGTAACTTGTTAGCTTTCTAGACACCCCCCCCCCCCGAAATTCCAGAGAAGAACTCAGGAACCTGTATTTCTACTAACACTAGTCTAGGGGATAGTGTTTATAAATCACAATTTATAAAATATTTGCAAAGGACAAGTCTTCAAAATCCAGAGCTAATAATTGATTGCTGTGCCACACCTTTAAAGCATAATCATCTCAGTAGGCCCAGGTTAGAAATATTATTCTGAAAGCCTGTAAAGTGGGTGACTTTCTTGGTTCCCTCCCATAAAACACCTTCATGAAGGGTTCCAAGGCTCTTAAAAATAAAAGCGAACACTATTGCCAGTGTGCTTTTCCATTATCATTACTTTATTAATCTTTAAGAATTTTTTTAGATCTAGAATTATATAGGATGAGCAAAGATCTCCAGCTGAGCTGAAAGAGAAGTTGTGGTCTGTGCTGAATACTCTAAATAGAAAGCACTCTTGAATACCTCTCTGTGGGGCCCCTCATATGCCATTGAACATGAATTTACTCATTCACTCATGAAGCTATATCTTTTTATAGTAGTGTGGACTTTGAAAAAAGTTAGTACCATTATGATAATATGAAACAAAGTTGAAACCATTGACATTCCCAGCATCATCTTCTTCCCAGGCTCCCTTTACCCAGTCCGGGCTATGTTCCTATGTGGCTGTATTCAGCTAAGGCTGGTAAAGAGTAATAGTCATCTCAGGAAAAGTAAGGAGGTAGGTCTGCTCTTGGCTAAGGTTTATGGGAGTACAATGTTACCCCCAAGGAAAGGCATATCATGTGAACCTCTTGAAGAAAAAGCACACTATTTTATACTCTAACAATTCATGTGCTTTCTATGATCAAGTGACATGTAAGAATATTCTAGAAGCAAGTAAATTATTAAATAAGTAGATCAAGCCAGCAGTGTTCATAAACAAACTAATAGAAAAAGAAACAAGCCAAAAGTTCAACAGTCTACAAACACAACTGCCCACTTCTTTTTCAAATAGTGTGTTATACTATATACCAGGATCCAGTGCACGAATTTGTGCACCTTGAAAGGAACTGTGGGCCACAAGGCTGTGGTGGGAACAGGGGTGGGTCTCCGCCCATCCTTCGTGCCCTTGCCCGACTCCTCCTGCCACAGCCCCCAGTCCCCTCTCTGCCAACAGCCCTGCTCCCACTGCTGCTGCTACTTACATATTGAAGATGCTGGCCCCCACTTGCACTCTCTGACAGCATGGAGCAATTGCTGCCAGCTCCAGCAGCGGGTGCAAGCAGCAGTTGCCAGCCCCAGTCACCCCTCAGGAGCAGGGGGAGGGGGAGGAGCTCTTATGGGTGATTGGGGCTGGCAGCTTCCACTTGCACCAGCATGGAGCAATCGGGGTTGGTGCTGGGCGTTGGCAGTGGGTGCGAGCCAGGCCTGCACGAGCAGCAGGTACAAGTGCCAGTGGGAACATGGCACATGGGAGCAAAAATTTTTCAGTAATCACCAGAGGTGACTCCCTCCCTGCCCCACTCACCTGCTCCACCATCCTGCCTTGGGCCAACACTGGCCATGTTCTGCACTCTGCTGTCTGCTGCTAATGCCTGCCATGTTCTGTGAGCACACCCTGGTGGTCAGCACACATCGTTGTGACTGATTGTTCAGTTGTTCAGTCTATTTGCATATTAGGATTTTATAAATATAGACTAGGGGCCTGGTGTACAAAAATTTGTGCACTCAGGGTGGTCTCTCAACCTGGCATGTGCCCTCTTGCAGTCTGGGACCCCTCGGGGGATGTCTACCTGCTGGCATGCCTGGCCAGCCAGGGTGAGGGGCTGATGGCTGTTTGCAGGCTGGCCAAGCCCCCCAGTGTGGACCCTCACCCCATGGGGGTGTGGCCAGCCTGAGCGAGGGACTGAGGGCCATTTTCAGGCTGCCCACAACTCCCATTGACCCAATGTCCCAGCGAGGCTAGCTGGAATCAGGTTTTTGGGGTTTATTTATCTTCTACAACTGAAACTTTGTTGCCTTGAGCAAAAGCCTAGGCAGGCAACAAAGCCTCCTGTTTGCTTCAGCTCCATGGCTTCTATAATTGAAACATGTTGCCTTGAACAGAGGTCTGGTCAGCCTAGGCAGGCAGTTTCAACTCCATCACTGGGGCAATGGAAGCATCCTGTTTGCTCTAGTCTGTGGCTATCGGCCACCACCTTGGCTGGGTTAATTTGCATACAGCCCCTCTGATTGGCTGGTGGGCATGGCTTAGGTATAGCAGAGTGATGCCTAATTTGCATATTACTCTTTCATTAGGTTAGATAAGTGTTAAAGTAGCAACTTTAGTATCTGGAACCAATGTTTAACTTAAAAAAGAAGGAGAGTCAGCCCTGGCTAATGTGGCTCAGTTGATTGAGCAACATCTCAAGCACCATAAGGTCCCCAATTCCATTCCTGGTCAGGGCACATGCCCAGGTTGCAGGCTCAACCCCAGCAGGGAGCAGCCAATTGTTGTTTCTCTCTCCCTCTCCCTTCCTGTGTCTCTGAAATCAATAAAAACATTTTTGTTAAAGGAAACTCAAATAAAGAGAGAAGGACATGGTTTGTATTAAGTTATAGAGCCATCAGGGAAAAGATGCAATTGAAATGATATTTTTTAATACCTCCTTAATATTTGTATCTAAGGAGAACCTCCTAGGACAGATACTTCCTAAAATGCAATTGATTTATTTCTTTAGATGTAGCCTTAAGTTTTTGACATGTAATCTCTCCTGTTTTAAGTGTTTTCTTCAATCTGGGTACAATAATAACAGCATTTACCTTTGCTTTTATTATGCTAGTGCACAAATTACTTGTTTAATTCCATGTGTAAACACCTACAAAATACTTACTTTGAGTAGCCGTTCTCGACTTAATCAAGGAGGATGAAGTGACAGGTATTGGTTTCGTACCTTTTCCCTATAACAGAGTATTTATTTCATCTTCCAGGCAGCTCCTGTCTTGCTCTCAGGTAACTCTGGAGGTATCAGATCCAGAACGTTTTACAGGGACTGTGTGAGGCGCTTCCGTTGCATTTGCAGGTGTTCTGTCCTCGTTTGCTTCCCTGTTTTTTATAGAACTATGGCTCCTGTGAGCACTTCAATCTGATTTAGGGGAAGCAAAGTTTCTGTCTTTTCCTCCACCTCCTTCTTCCTATTTCAATGAGTGAGTTATCAATATCTGCACAGAGCAGGGAGACAAGCAGCTCAGGTACAGTCAGCGTCTCGGGCCCCGTCCTGAAAGTGGTGAGGGCTTTCTTCCTCCCCTTACACTATTTGATTCACATTCTTATGAAGTGAAAGGCAGGCTTACTTCAGTTTTATCTTGTTTTCCTTTGCTCAACCTCCGTTTCTCAGTTCCGGATGTTCTGAAGATTATGTGTGGAGATCTGACACCCATCTCTTCTTGGCTCTGGAATCCTGGCAGATTAAACTATGAACACAATAACACTGCATTCTTTTTAAGGCTGCCAGAGAAACACCCCCTGCCCTCGCCCTTAGTTTTAGTAGTTGTCCAAGTTTGTGAAATAAATTAGTTAAGTTTAAGATGTTTTTTTTTTAAATTGTTAAAGTTACGACTCCATGTGGAAACAGATGTAATTTCTGATCATTTTAAAGGGTTTCCTTAGAATTATAAGGCAGCTAGAATTCTAGGGAGCAATTTTATGTGAATTTGAACTTCACTTTTAAACAATTAATAATTTTCTTTAAAAAAGAGTATACAGTTGCCAGAGAAGTTTTTTTTACAAATCTAGTTCACTTCCTGTCTATCTTAAATGACACTTTCAGGGAACTTCGTAGCACTGACTTCATTTAAAAATAAAAATTAAAAAAAATTCCTTTAAAATAATGTGCCAGAAATTGAGCAAAGTGTGACCACTGTGGTTGGGAGGTATAAAATGTTTGGTTGCGATGGCTGAGAGCCAGCGATAAAGGGGGAGAGGTTCAGACAACAGCTCATCTTAGCTTCACTATATAGACATTAATTTCTTTTCCTTTTTTATTCTTTGCCTCCTCCTCTTCCCCCTCCGTCTTGCTTTTGTTATAGCGCTCAGACTCTGAACTCTCTGAAGGCAGAGATACCATCTTTCCTTTGCTCTCCCTTATAGTATCCTAAAATGTAACTTGAAGGGGTTTGCTTGTGGCTGTATCTCAGGGTCATAGTAAATGCACAGTAAGTATTTGTTGAAGGAATGAATGAATGGCTGGCCGGCTGGAGGAATAAAATGCTCTACCACTAAAGATATCAACTAGTGGTCCTCCAACCCACATAACTTCTCTCCTGTGATGTTTTTTTTCTGACATGATAATTACAAGATTATGTCAGAACCAGCTTCAAAATTCTGCATGTGAATAAATGTTCTCGGATTTCTGAAAGCCACCAACTAAAACCATCCCTGTGCTTTTTGATAGAACAAGAGACACACTATGTAAATAATGATAAAGCCAGAAGGGGAAAAAAAGCCACTGCAGATATTTTGAATTAGACAAGGCACCTCTAATTTTTGCTTGAATGACTGTTTTATTTTTCAATTTCATGTGGCTGCTTTGGAGACACAGCCAAAACCAAAACGCAGCTCCCTCCAGACCTCCGGCAGGGGAGCTCATGCCCTGCCTTATTTGGCAGTGTTTCTTTGTGCACCACATGTCCCCTTTCCACACAACTTCCATTCCCTGAAAACATAACCTTTGCTCTGGTGCAGTGCCAGGAAAAAAACGGTTACAGCGGAATAACTGTATAATTTTTATGCTCAAATTGATTTACTCATCAAGTTTTATTTAACTTTTTTGTGATACTTATTTATCACTTTTAAAATACCCTTATAACTCTCTTCTGGTCTTTTATCCCGAGGTTGGTGAAATATCCTAATTTTAAGAGGTTGAAAGAAATTGGGGTTAATGATTCCTTATTTATATTGATAGTTTTTTCTTCCTAAACTTTTTAGTGCTCCTCTTGCCTGTCTTCTTGTCAATTTGATCAATTTAGGGACACATGTCAACCAGCTTCAACCGTTTCAATTAGAATGTATTTTAAACATTTGACTTATATTATTATACTTTAAGGATTTTTTTCCTCCATTTTTTTCAAGGTGTCATTTCAAGATGGAACAGATACTCACTTTGTGAGCCAGACACCCCTCTCCCGCTGATGGTGGTGCTTGTCTCTTTAGATCTCTATGATTGTGACAGCAAAGATTTGGGGTAAAATTAATTCAGAGTAGTTTTTGCCAGAGCAGAGACCTATCTGCTCTGAAAGCCTCTACCCAACACGACGTTTGCACATAGTAGGTACTCAATAAATATATGAGACTGATGGGGAGAGCTACTATTAACTATTCATACTGCTATTATAACAGCGAAGTTTATAGGGAGAAAAACCAGTGCATCTATTTTTCATTCTGTTTCTTTTTTTTTAAATGAAAGCATAGTTATAGTAAATCACAAATATACAGAAATCCATTACACATTTTCTCTTAACTCAGCTTTCAAAATGACCTGTAAATCGACTTGTTTATGTTAATAGCAGCCCTTTAGGGGTACATTCCGAAAGCAGTGCATGCTGATTAAATTAGACTTCATCCACATGCCTTGTGCTACTTTGGAAATGGGCTCCTTCAAAGAGGTGTAAGCCAGAACAGCACCAGTACCTCCAAGCCGTCTCTGAAAGGATTCTCATTACATGGAGCCACACACACAGTGCGGCAGAGAGAATGTCAACACCAATGTAGACAAGTAAGGCAACTGCTTCTTTTGCGGTTCATTACCTGGCATTTGCTATTTGAGTAATGAAAACCTACTTGACATAGACAAGTGTGCATGCGGATGTGGATGCAGTTTGAAGATCCTGGTTAGTGACGAAGCCTTATGGCTTCTAATTCAAGGATGACTACTAAATGTTCAATTAGGAAGCGACTCCAGATGATGAAGACATCGCGTTGGCTCTGTCCTCTGCAAGGACTGGAGGAGCACTTTTAGCTTTCTTTCTTCATGCCAAGTTACTGTGTAATGAAAATTCTTCCAAATTTGGAAATGCCTAATAACTATGCAGTTCTGATAGTACTAAATTAATTAATATTTAAACATTTTTATCTCCACAAGAGAATGCTATTAAAGAATTACTGGTTGCCAAAATACTCATATTTATCATTGTTTTGTATGTGATCAAACAGAAGTTTGAATTAAATATTGATTTAAATTATTCTAAAATGTTTCAAAAATTCTATTAATTATCTAAATTATTTTAGGTTGTGGAAGAATCTCGAGTACAAATAAGAAACTTTATCAATATTTAAACAGAAGTGAATTAAATAACTTATTTAATATTACTGAGAAGCAGTGTCTACAGCTCAAATCTGAACAAATAAAAACCACGTTTTGCTGTTTATTTTATATGATTGCAGGAGACAAACTGGTTCCAAGATACAAAAATAATTAGAAACATACAGGCAAATGATAGCAAATATTTGATAAATATGGCTTTTTAACTTTCCTGGTAGATTATGAAGAGATTTTTATGCCAGGGCTAAAAAAAATCTGCTCAACTTTTTTTTTTTAATGGACTGATTCCATTAAGCCAGTGAGTTTTTCAGATATTTAGGCTGACTTCAGACCAAACTATGAATCCATGACTTTTCATTCAGTTTGAAAATTTAAGATTATCGATCCAAATCCCTAGTGAATAGGCACAATTGTGTGGGGTTATACCCTCCATTTAAATTAACTTCCAGGGATTTTTCTTTTTAGAAAGAGAGATTTTAAAAATATATACGTTTTTATTGATTTTAGAGATGGAGATAGAAAACTCAATGATGAGAGAAAATCATTGATTGCACAACCCAGTATGTGCCCAGGAATCAAACTGTGACCTGGTTCATAGGTCGAAGCTCAACCACTGAGCCACGATGGCTGGGCTCAAAGGTGTTTTTCCATGGTGAAGTTTTAACACACATATTTCCATAGTTTCTACTCACTGAGATAATATCTTCCTGTTTTGTACTGTGTTTGTATAAATTAAATTATAATGACAAATAGGTATTAGATCATAGCCCCTAAAGTCTCATACAACTAAAAGCAATAGCTGATAATTTAAAAAGAGAAAAATAAATGGATTCACGGTGGTAATTTGCTAATGCTGAATTGTAAGTAGGTCTCAAAAAGCAATGAAGTCTATTAAAGTGTTTCATAAAAACAAACAGAGGCTTTCAAAATAGAAGCAGCACCATCTTTTCTTGCTTGTCCCCTCCTCCCATAGATTATACAAGGTTTTGTCAGAACATATATAAATTACTTGTTTAGAACCTGGAAAGAATTTAGGGCATTAACCACTTGGCTAAGGGGAAAGGAATTCTGTGCTTTCAATTTCGAGTCTCAGAAGCATGTCTTGCCTCTTGCAATACTAGTTATAGATTCTAGAACTTTTCTTACGTGATGGTCAGAGGAAGCTGGTGTTCCTTCAGCTCCCAGCACTGGTGCTGGCTCTAGGGTCTTGAGGTAGAACAGTGTGACATGAGGAGCAGTCACGAGAGCAACCAGCTCAAATAGGATCTCAGAAGGTGGAGGATCCAGGGTGAGGTGGAAGTGGACAAAGGATATGGAAGGAGAAGTTAAGATGAAAGTTTTGGGGGCATACAGTTTACCTTCCTTTTTATTTCCTTCTCTTATTATTTCCTCAAACTGTTTGGGTTGGACAAGAGAATAAATATGGGAGAAACCAAGATGGCAGCATAGCCTGGAATTGCTGCTGAGCACAACTATTACAAAACCACAACAAAAAGAAAAAACAGACACCACCCAGACCCATAGGAAGGCTGGCTGAGTGGAAATTCTACAACTAGAAAGAGACTGAGACGCAGAGGAGATGTGGAAATAAAGTGCAGAGGTACGGAGGCGTGTGCAAAGGGGCTCGCGGAAGGGGCTCGCGGAAAGGCTCGCGGAAAGGGCCCACAGAAAGAGCTGGCAGCATTTCATACTGGAGGGAAGCACAAGCTCCCAATGGCTCTGAACTCCAGTTCCAGGCGAGTTTCTGGGGACTCAGAATCATACGGGGAGGAGCTGGACTGTCTGGCACCTGTCTGGCGCCAGGAGGAACTCCAGAGCGGCTTGAGACCTGGTGCCTCTTAGGGCAGGGCTGAGAATCAGCCATAGCTGGTTGCTCCACCCTGTAGATGCCCAGAGACCCTGCCCCACCCAAGCTGCGTGCAGAAGCTCTTGCATATAAAAGGCTGGGAAGCCCCAAGCAGAAGCTAAAATAGCAACTCCTTGGAGATACAAGAGCCAGTGTACCCAGGGGACTGAGTGGGACCACCCAGTCTACAACTCCTCAGACTGATAAGGGACACACTCAGGGGGCAGACTTAGTGGGCACCAAAGCCCCACTGAAACAAGTTTTGCCCCATAATGGTGTCTCCAGCATAGAAGTTCTCCCACCATAGACACAGCTGATTAAAACCACTCTGTCAATGCAGGGAAGCAGCCAAAATGCAGAAACAAAGAAACAGGTCACAAATGACAGAAATGGAGGAAAGCAAATGACTGGATATAGAGTTCAAAACCACGGTTATAAGGCTTTTCAAGAATATTCTAGAGACTGCCAGTAAATTTAGTGAGACCCTTGAGCATATGAAAAGGGACCAGCTAGAAATTAAGCATACACTGACTGAAATAAAGAATAATATACAGAGATCCAACAGCAGACAAGAGGATCGTAAGAATCAAGTCAAAGATATGAAATACGAAGAAGCAAAACCCACCCAGCCAGAAAAGCCAAAAAAAAAAAGAATAAAAAAAATTGAAGGTAGTGTAAGGAGTCTCTGGGACAACTTCAAGCGTACCAACATCAGAATTATAAGGGTGCCAGAAGAAGAGAAAGAGCAAGATATTGAAAACCTATTTGAAGAAATAATGACAGAAAACTTCCCCCACCTGGTGAAAGAAATAGACTTCTAAGTCCAGGAAGCACAGAGAATCCCAAACAAAAGTAATCCAATGAGGACCACACCAAGACACAGCATAATTAAAATGCCAAGAGCAAAAGACAAGGAGAAAATCTTAAAAGCAGCAAGAGAAAAGCAGTAAGTTACCTACAAGGGGGCACCCATACATTTGTCAGCTGATTTCTCAACAGAAATTTTGCAGACCAGAGGGAATGGCAAGGAATATTCAAAACAATTAATAACAAGAACCTACAACCAAGATTACTTTACCCAGCAAAGCTATCATTCAGAATTGAATGTCAGACAAAGAGCTTCACAGACAAGAAAAAGCTAAAAGAGTTCATCACCACCCAACCAGTATTGTATGAAATGCTGAAAGGCATCTTTTGAGAAGAGGAAGAAAAAGTACAGATAAAAATTATGAACAACAAATACATATCTATCAACAAGTGAACCTAAAAATCAAGTGAATAAAAAAAGTCTGATGAACAGAATAAACTGATGAATAGAATAGAGTCAGGGGCATAGGAAGGGAGTAGAATGGCAATTTACAGGGGGAAAGGGACTTGGGGGTGTGGGAAGAGACTGGATAAAAATAGTACACCTATGGATGAGGACAGTGGGGGGAGGGGATAAGGGCAGTGGATGGGGTGGGAACTGGGAGGAGGGGAGCTATGGGAGGGAAAAAGAGAAACAACTGTAATAATATGAACAATAAAGATGAAAAAAAAAAAAGAGTATAAATGTGGATGGTATCCAGGGAGGGAAAAGAAGGGACAGTTGGCTGAGTTGATTTTTTATACTTTTCTCATCATTCTTAGCCATTCTTTACTCATGAATGTTCCCTGTACCATTCCTCAACCCCAGACATTTGCAATATTTAAACAAAATTTTTTTTATTGATTTCAGAGAGGAAAAGAGAGGGAGAGAGAGAGAGAAATATCAATGATGAGAATCATTGATTGGCTGCCTCCTGCATGCTCTCTACTGGGGATCGACCCTGCAACCTAGGCATGTGCCCTTGACTGGAATGGAACCTGGGACCCTTCAGTTCATAGGCCAATGCTCCATCCACTGTGCAAAACCAGCGAGGCGACATTTGTAATCTCTTTAGTCTTTCCACAAACCTAGGCGGAGGGGCCAGAGGTTGTAATCCATAAAATCGAACAAAGCCCAAAGAAGACACTCATTCTGCCATCTTGTTTTTGTTTTGTTTTTCTGTTCTCCTGTCTTTTAGAATGAAGAGGATGAAGGACATGAACATTTTCTTTCCATCCCGTATATCTCCTCTCTGACACTGTCTTCCCAATGTTCCTTCCTATGAGCCTAAAACAGGGCTCTGTTCTTCCCTGGAATTTCGGGACTACGATACACAACGTACTTTGTGGAATAGCTCTCTCTGGTCCTACTCAGAGCTGTACCATCAAGTAGCTTTCTTGTGTGTGTGTGTGCATGTGTGTGTGTGTGTGTGTGTGTACCACAAATAAATACTGCAGCTCCAAGGGGGCTGGTCTAAATATTATATCATTCTCAAAGAAGCATGTTTAGCAAACACTGTGAGTAATAAGAAACCCGGATCTCTATGTTCTGCTGTCAGAAATCATGAAAGGGAATTTTGTGTAAAATCCACAGTCCCCTTCTTCAAGTCCGTTTACCACCCCCTCACTTCCCCATTTTCCCACTCGCTGCTTTGAAACCTCTTTTTCTTTTCCTCCAAACTTTCAATTCCTCCTCATCAATTGCCTACAGTGAGGGCCTTTATCCTGTTTCACTTTTCTTTTCTTCAAACATATCCATGTCCTGTCTACCCTTTCTAATGCTCCTGCTCCTCCCAACACAGTACAGTGCTGCCAGAATAGACTGTGTTATTACATTGAAGCAAAGTGAGCAGTCATGGTCTCTGCCAGCCCAGGAGACTTTCAGGACTCAGTGGGGAAGTCTTATTCCTTTTCTTGTCCCCAGTGCCTGGCACAGTACCTAACACCTACAACACAGTCATTGCTTAATTAAGGTTAGTGACATGAACATGCCTTTACACGTTATCAAATAGATCTCTGATGAATCAATCATCTTTCCAAGCAATTTTGACCGATTATCCATCATTCTATTTGGTAATTCAACCTATGATTTGGTTTTCAACTTTGATATATCTTTAGCCTGACAACAGTTTAATTGTTGGACTATATAGAGCTGATCACAGTCTTACTATTTCTGTGCCTGATGAAATGAATATCTGCTTAATATAGTGAAAATTTCAAGCAACCTGGATGGCATCAGGAAGGCTAAGACCCATAACAACAAAGAATATAACCATGGCTTGTTTGTGTTAGGATCATACAGGCACTGTTTTAGCTACCATCTGCAAAATTAAAATGATATTACGTTTTCCCCAAGTGTAAAGTATGAATGATAGGGGGTTTGGGGGTATTTTGGATGGACAGTATCCTTCACCAGCAGTGGTGTGAAGATTCTTGATGCGGATGCTGTATGTGCTTTTATCCCCTCTGAGAGCACTCCATTTGCCTCATTAACCATAGGACTGGAATTAATATGAATTATTGAAGCTATTTTTTGTTGTCTGCCTTTTAAAAAACAATTTAGCTAAACATCATTGTTCACTTCATAGGAAATGCTGGTTAACCCTTTAGGATGATTGTTTGAAATTAAAAAAACCATAATATTTCCAGTTTTTTTCAATGCCTTAAGAGAGTGTTAATAATGTAGTATAACTTAATTATTATGACCTACTTCCCACTTCTCTGGGGAAGAGAGAAATGCTGTGAATATACAAGCAATGGAATTCTTATGGATTACCACATTACTTTTACCTTGCCATATTTCTTCTTCTTTTAAAAAAATCTCTTACACATCCCTTTTTAATATTAAAAATAAACCAGGGATGCCCTGTCCCGTTTGGCTCAGTGGATAGAGTGTCGGCCTGCAGACTCAAGAGTCCCAGGTTTGATTCCGGTCAAGGGCATGTACCTTGGTTGCAGGCACATCCCCAGTGGTGGGTGTGCAGGAGGCAGCTGATTGATGTTTCTAGCTCTCTATCCTTCTCCCTTCCTCTCTGTGAAAAATCAGTAAAACATATTTTTTTAAAAACCTAAAAAAAATAAACCAGGAAATTATTTTGGATATTTAGCCACAAGAAGAATTTGGTAAACTTCATAGTTTGTTTCATAGTGTAGTTTTAGTCATTCACAACTTGGGAGGCTAATGAGCCCCTTTAGGTAATGTCTGAGATAGATGTAGAAACTGGCTGAATCTCAGTTGACAGCCATTACCAACATCTATAAATCCAGCATGGGTAAACCAGATAGATGGATCGTATATAGTGATGTGTAAGTATATTTATCGATGTCTAAGTGTGCTCCCATTGCAGATCTGTTTACAAGAACATGTAGTCTTCTACAGTCGGTTGTGCTGAGCATGTTTGTGTCCCATGCCTGAAATAAACTGTGGGGGGACAGGAACAGAAGTCCCTTCTCTAGGCTGCATATTGTCACTCCAGAGGTCTCAACTTGGGTACACTTAGGGAGGAGTGATTCAGAGCTTTGTGCCCAAACCTGCTCACAAAGGAGGCAGGATCAAAAAATGAATCCTGACTCAAAGTAACTATTATCTGTCTATACTCTGCACAAGTTAATATACTTCACTTGAGCCTCAATTTCTTCAATTGTATAAAATGAAGTTTTAAGAGGGTTAAATAAAAATTCTACATATAAAGGGCTTAGAATGATGTGGGCACAGAGTAGGTCCTCAATAATTATTAGTTATTATTTTCTCACACAAACCTTAGGGACCCTCAGGTACTCCAGGCTGCTTCTTGCTGACTTTCAGGGCAGTCAGCAAAGCTGTCAATTTCCAGGGGGCTTCCCTCAGTCTTCCAGAATTTTCTTATTTAATTGTCAGGCATGACATAAGATGTGAGGAAGGAGGGAAGGAAGGAAGGAAAAGAAAGAAAGGAGAGGAAAAGGAGTGAGGGAGAGGAAGGAGGAAGGAGGTAACCTTTTCCTTACGTTATAAAGTCCATGCAACTTATACAGTTTCACTAAAGAGCAATTAACAAACTGCTTTCTAAATTTGCATAAAAATAGTTACAGGGATACAAAAAGCTGTTTCAACACATTGCAATATTATACCATGGTTACCTGCATTCAGTTGATTCAGTGGTTAATATTGCCACCCATCACCTAATCAATATGCAAAGCTTGGTTTTATATTTTGTTTATAAATATATATTTTTGTTTAATTCAAATTAAACATTTCTTTGTGAATTCCATTGCATTTTTGTTATAATATTTTAATAATAATTTTGCTTACTCCTGAAACTCTGGTTTTTCTATAACATTGTAAAATAATTTTATATCTTATTATGCAAAAATAGTACAAATTATACCAAAGCAAAAGATAAACTAAGCTTAAGTATTTCTTCCTGGTTATAAAGATAAAGTCTTCAGTCTTGAAAGAATAATTAAACTTAGCCATGATATAATTTAGAAAAGAGAAACAAAACTTTAATTCCCATGATTATGTAATATGATATTTATAAGCTTTTTTAAAAAATGAAAAATGCTACAATAAGAAAAACCACACTATTAACTATGAGGCACAAAGTAGACTATTTAGTCTTGGCTTTTAATAAATAAAATATGAAAATTCTATATACAAAATATATACTTAGCTGTATTTTTAAAATGTTATGTTTGCATAGCATCTCCTGGGTAGAAGTCTACATTTAAAATTGTTCTGATTTTTTAAATGCTTCCAATTTTTTTTATAATTATAACAGCCAAGCTGAAAGTGTTAGGTGGTGTTAAAACAGGCACCGAGAAGACACTTTCCCATTCCTCTTGATGGTCATTGAGATAATTAACTGCCGGCAGCAAAGTTAGATATATATTCTGTGGCCTTGAATTTGAGTCTAGCTAACTGGCCCCTCTGGGGCTAATGCCCGTGATTTTGGCCTTTTTATACTATATTTAATAGTTCAGAAACATAGATTTCATCTGGCTCCTAAAGGATTAGAGCGTTCTCTATCTAGTCTCGACTTGAATACCTATGCTGGTTTTTTATTTTCTCTTAGCCTTCAAGGAGCTAAATTTGGCAATAACTGGTAAATGCTAATTTTTTAAAACATTAATAAAAAATCATATAGGCACTCTTCTTTTTTTCTTCTCTGATAACAATATCAGAAATACTAGAGAGAGAAAATGGAAATGTCCTAGCATTCCTAGAGGACCTTGCTCTTTATGCTCCCTTTAGGCTAAGAAAGGAGGTGCTATTTCTTCTTCCTTCTTAAAAAAGTGAGCAAATGCAAAGAATAGGTCAGGAGAATGTTCTAGTTTTTTTTAGTCTTATTAATATGTCCTTCTCACCACTACCGGGCCCTCATGTCTCTTCTTTGTTCTCCCCTTCACTAACTAGCAACAATCTCCCGAGGACAGAGAAACTGATAGTAAAAATAAGGTCGTATTTGGAGACAGCTAGGTGATATATGTTAATATCCACTCTGGACTAGCTGGGGTCACACATTTCATTTTTCTTGTTACCTATACCCTGTGAACTGCAGCCTCCAGGGCAAAACATATTTAACCTGCAATGATACATTGCCCAGGAGCCATTCGGCAGTTATGGCATTCTGAATTTTTATTTGGAAACAATTAAAGCTACTTGGGTTTCAAGAATTCTCTTGGTTTCAGGTCCAAGTTTATTTTTTTTTAAAAGACAATAACCAACAACTTTATCAGTATGCAGCTAAAATAATGACTGTAATTTTAGGTTGCTAATTCTCCTTTCTGTCTCTGAATATGTTTATCCTCTGACACAGGAAAGGTGTGCATGGGTGTGCACACCAAGTACACCTGGTAAAGGATGTAGGTATGAATGATGGGAAGGGTTTGTAATTAGATTTGTAATTGGTAGCAATAAGAAATTCCAATAAGCAGAGTCTCCCTAGGATAATTTTATCCCTGGAGAATAATAGATCTCTAATTTTTAAAAAATAAATATATCCATAGAAGGAATTTTTAAATTTTTAGATAACCATAGTTCTGACATGTGGCTGAGTTGAAAAACATAGTGATGGTGTCATTTGGTACTGCTACTATTTCTCTCCTTGAACTTTTGATTCACTATGGTAAAAAGAGGAACAGACTTTTACCAATAAAACAATGCATAAGCACCCTTTGAATTGTAAAATGTTGATAATTTCAAATTATTTTTCAATCTTGTACAATGACTCATTTTTATCTTTGGAAATAAATACTAGTTTATATGATAATTTCATTGATGGCTAAAAACATGAAGTGTTTGAATGACTTTAAAGTCCATTTAAGTCTAGTCCCTTGATGTGCACTGATAAACAGAAGCCATATCCAACATCACTTGACTTCCTCTGAAGAAACACCTAAATAAAAGAAATTACATAATAAATTACCTAAATAAAATAACCATTTCCAGCGAGGGGAAATGCAACAGCTCTGAGAGATATGCTCTCTAAGTTTTAGTTAGGCTATTTATATAGAAATAAATAGAAATTCACTGGCGTTATTTATAAAATGCCATATTAAAATGATATACTTGGGAATAGTAAGGAAATAGTAATCTCACGAGAATATCATAAATGATGGCCATTCAGCCATATGGCCTGACAGCCAGGATTCAGAGAAAAATAGAATTTAGCAAATGGATGAATCCTCAACCATCTCCAGGGACCTCAGAGCAAGTGTTTGTGATTCATCCATTCTTCCTCTCTGTGAGTAATAAGATTCTGCATATTTGCTTCTCTCTATATCATTATCAAATAGGCAGAGAGGATATATATATATATATATATATATATATATATATATATATATATATTCTGCCTACTAATAGTTTACTTACCCTTCTAACTCACAATCTCTGCTCCCTCATAACTTCAGCTTTTCATGAACTCTATGGAATTCTCTAATAACATTTTCATGGTTCTCTCCACACTTCCCATTATAAATTCCTTTAAAAGGAATATTTTAATTGCTTATTTTTTTTAAATGCCAGTGTCCCTAACCAGACTTGGGGTGCATGGCCAGTGCTGACTCAATCAGTTCTGGCTTGTGAAGTCTGCATTGGGCTGCCTCTT
The DNA here is from genome assembly GCA_004026665.1 of Murina feae. Lineage (NCBI taxonomy): Eukaryota > Metazoa > Chordata > Mammalia > Chiroptera > Vespertilionidae > Murina > Murina feae. The sequence goes on from PVJC01004393.1 coordinate 35,642, forward strand.
CAGCATGGGCAGTTGTCCAATCATTTCACACAGTAGAGTCTGACATGTCTCTACATCCTGTCCCAAACTACTGTCCCTGTAACCCACCATGTCTCCTGAGTTAGTCTTTCCATTAACCAAAGGTATTATTTAAGGGAAGCGACATAGCAAGTCATCATCAGACATAAAGCCCTAACTCAAATAAGTTGTGTTAAACAAATTGATTATGCAGGCCCCTGACAAGGCCCTGAGAGAAGAGATAATATTGGTAAGATTTTACAGAAAGGGTAGTCAACTAGTTATCAGGAAACCTGCATATTAGTTCTGTCTCTGCTATTAACTGATTCTCAAAATTGGACAAGTTGGTTAACCTTTCGGAGCTTCAGTTTTGCATTTGAAAATTTGGAGAATGGGCTACACAATTCACAGGGTGGTGCCCAGTCTGAAAATCCTGTGATCCACACCATGAGACTTGAGGTCAGAATAAATCTATAACATGATGAAGACAATTGACCTAGGTGGGGGCTCTGAGTGGTACCAGGTCACGGTGAACACTGTTTTTCTAAAGGAAGAATGTATATCAGGAGTGGCTTCCTTGAGCTCATATCTGTGCCGTGGGTCTAGAATGGGTCAGGGCTCAACTTGTTGTCTGTAATCAACATTATAGAACAGTGAAGACAGGGATGAGAAAGTCAAAGTTCAAGAGAAATGGATTCCTAGGGGATGAAACAGTCCACTGTCAACCACTGTCAAACGAAGCCTTAACTTCCCATTAGTGAGCGTGCCTGCTCTTTGAGAGTCAGGGTTGTCTACAGTCATTTACTGGATTATTTGATTGACTTCTGCACTCCCTTTGTTCCAGTTGCCATCAGTTTTTGGTGGCTACACTGGGGTGAGTCCTTAGGAATGGAGACATAGAATGAAATTACACTGAAGTGTCAGTATGGAACCTGAGAACAGATGCTCGAAGTCATTGGAAGGAGGCAGAAGGCCTCTCTCAGGCCAGCAAACTTCATGATCATCTGATTGAATGTATGGCATCTAAAGAAAGACTGTTTCCCTTAGGAGACAGGTACACTGATCATGGGAACACGGCCATGGGAGCATGGGACAGGCAAGCATGGCTTATGCTCATCTAAGCACTATCTAGGAGAGAGAAGGTTTTAGCAATGAACTTGCATTTTTCCAGTTTCTTTAGCAAAGTGCAGATAAAAGCCAGGGGTTTGTGGCAAACGGACTTTGAGATTTGGGACTCTGAATATTTCTTGTTAGAGACAAGTATATGGACATTTTGAGTTTGCATATAGATTCTTACATCATTGATTAAGCTGTATTTTACCTTGAGAGATGTATTTTCACTTGATGTGATGGAAAAAATCAAGTTTTGTCCTGTAAGTCTGAGGACCCAAATACCAGGCAGTGAGTGATAGATTGACTAAAGTGATAGAAGCCACACTGAGGCCTTCAGCACAGAAGAATAAACGGATACAGACAGTCTCCCATGGTTACTGTCCAGCATCTCTGTGCTCTCCTCCACGCATTTTCATACTTAATTTTGTTTAGCATTTTCACATTATACTGAGAGTAAAATCCAACGCTTTAATGGCCTTTGAATGTCTACCTTTTCTACCTGGTACTTCATTCTTCAAGCCACACTGCTCTTCTTTCTGTTCTAATAACATGTCAAGGTTGCCTCTGCATGAAAGACACACTTACTATTCCCTTTGCCGAATTTCCCCCCTAAAATGTATGTGGCTTGTTCTTACTCATCATTCAGATCTTAACTTAGATACAGTGAGAAGGTTTCTGTGGCAATTCTGTTTAATATACCCGCAAAACTCTCTCTCTCTCTTTACTTCACTTTGTCATTTATTTTAAAAAGTTTTATTTATTTATGATAGCTAATACTACCCAAGTGATTGCACTTATTTTTCTTCCCCTTTTAAAAACAATTTTCTTTTAAAAATATATACTCCATGGGAGTAGGATCTTGTCTAACACACTTGCTGCTTTCTTCTCAGCACACAGGACAGTGCCTGAAACAAACAGAACACTCATTTTGATGGCTAGAACAGATTTTTATTAGTATACTCTGACCATTATCTAATTAGCATAAGTGCCCATATCAAAGAGAAATCACTGGTTTTAGGCAAATGGTGACATTCCTATGGAATTCACAAATGGTCTTGGTTTTTTAGGACAAAATGAAGTGGTTTAGGTTGTGCTTCTCTCCAGAGCATTAATCCAAAGCCAATAGACATTTAACACCACAGAAGGTGTGTTTCCTGAGGCTGATGCAAATGTTTGATTCATTAGGGAAGTATGAGTTAGAATAGCCGAGGCTAACTTGGGAAGTCTTTCATATGTTTCCAGTTTGGTAGATAATGGGTATAAGATTTATACAAAGAGATTCGAAGTTAATTTTTCTAATTTCATTGTCACTATGCATTTCAGAGACCGGGGAGGGACTGTGTCACAGAGGAAAGAGCTCAGACTTTTGAACCAATAAAGCTGGGTTTGAATTCATCTCCATTACTCACTAGATATATGCCCTTGGACAAGTCCTTCTGTCCTCTCTGAGTCCCATCATGCTCATCCGTAAAGCTGGTCTGGTAAGGCTTACCTCCCAGAGCTGCCTTCAGGGCAGTAAATAATATGCAGAAAGTTCCTGGCATATGATAGACACTTACTGACTTGTAGTCGCCATTATTATGAAGACTTCACAGCATTGCCTGGTATTGTGTTTTAATATTTGTTTTGTTTCCCTGGCTTCAAATTATAGTGACCACTTCCAGGAACTTTAAGTTATTATGAGTCATGGGAAGACAGGTGTCCTGATAGAAAAAACTACAAAGGCCATTTCACAGTTGAGTATCTTTGAACTAATTGACAGGGGTCCAAGGTGGCAGTGGTGACTATGGTAGATGGCATTCATGTATATATATAAGCGAGCTCTAATAGTAATATGGCCTAGTTATTCTGCAAGTGATCCACTTTCCTTTTGCTACTTAGTCTTTGTAATATATATATCTTTTTATTAGCTCATGCTTTCTGTTAACAAATGGATTCTGTTTCTGCACATTCTCAGGATACCATGACTCTATGTCTCCGGAGCTTCCACTTCCCTTTATTACCAACCTCTGCCTCATGAATTGTTCAGCTTTCACATCCTCCTAGCTGCCAGGTTCTTGGTATGTTACACTATTCAGTTCTGCAAAAGAATTCAGATTGATCTCACTCAAGCTTTATTATCAAGTCATATCATCATTCTCTGAAGAGTCAGATATTAGTTTGATCCACCTAAAGTCAACATTTGCATATGTCAAAATGAGCAAATACCAGCAATTTCATATGGTACAACTCTTTATATGATGCCTCTGGTGAGAGAACATTGCTGGAGCCAAGGGTGAGGTGGTGTCCCTCAGAAAACAAACAAACAGAAGCAATCATTTTTTTTTTTTTTTTAAAAAGAGTCTTATTTCAGGCCTATAGTACTGGTTGTGGCTGAAGCAGGCATTGTGATTAGCTTTTTAACAAATATTCAATCACTTTTATTGTCTAAAATTTTAGAACCAGAAGGATCCTAGAATCACTTTTTTTAATCCAATTATTTTGCTTTAGAAATGAGAAATCAAAACCTCATCTAGATTAGTCCCATGTGACACATGGAAAATTAAAAGTTGGGAAACAAAATTGGTGAGAGAATGTTACAAATAAATTGGGTTATTTGTGTCAGGAAAGAATCCTAAGTGTACAACATGAGTAAAAGACAAACCATTCTATCAAAAATATTGCAATCTAGTAGGAAAGAAAAAGTTAATGTTAATACGTAAGTGCCATAATAATGTATGCAGAGGGTCAGAATGCCTGATTATGAGGTAGGGGAGATTTTGAGAAAACTTTCTAGGAAACCAGATTCCTGAACCAAGACTTGAGGAATTGAGTCAGTGTAAGTCGGACAGTTATGATTGTGAAGAATGTTCCAGAAAGCGTATTTCTGAGTGATCAGAAATGTATTTTGTGTTCGGGTGGTATGTGTGGAGATAGTAGGTTGGGCCACTGGTCATGTATGAGAAGTGTCTGTGTCTTTTCTTTCTCTCCCTCCCCCTCCTGCTGCCTTCACTTTTCCCCCTTCATCTATATTACATGCACTTTAAGTGAATCTTAAAATAACTTTATATTCCATCTTTCTGACCAGAATAACAGTGTGAAAAGGTTGTTTAAGAGCATGTAGAAAAGTGGAAAGAAACTGATTTGAAATTTATCATAGTTAAATCAGGAGGCACAGATTGTCTGTTTCATTGGGGGTGCCCTATAAGATTATCCCTTGCCCCCCTTCTTGAGGCTACTGTCAGTTTCTTGGTGAAGGTCACTTGAAATGTTATGCAAGTCTACTCATGTGTTTGCAATCCAGTCCATGGTGTTGTAATTTTCAGTTAATAAGCACATTTTCAATTTCTTCCCGCAGTCCCCATGCCCTATAGGACACCACTCAATATAGCCCTCCCGGAAGGAGACAACCAGCCATTGATTACTCCTCTTTGGAACTCCCCGTTAGCTGCTTATGTACCACCCACTTTAGTGTGGTTCCTATAGTGTATACTCAATGCAGCTGCTTTTTCCCCCTCTGTTTCTTTGACTCAGGTTATAACAAACGACTCATGTGAGGAAATCAGTAGTCTGTCTTGTCAGAAGAGTCCTACCACAAATAAAAACCTACAAAAGTCAATACAGATCACCAAAATGCAATTATAAAATACAATATTTTGAAATTTCCACATAGCAAAACCCAAAATGACCACTTATTGAAAAGGCAAGAATTTCACATAGGCATTTACATTCCCACTTCCTCCTCTTTTGAGGGATTAAAAAGTAAATCTTCACCCAAAATAAGAACTTATTCAGAGGGAGACAAGAAGGAAAAGCTGAACGGTAAGCATTGCTGAAGAAAGCAAAGAGTTTGATTTAACACATGTTGTACCCTAAATTTAACCACAGTGTTCAACATTTAAATGTATTGAGGGATTCTGAAGCAAATCTGAAACGGAAAGTTTTCAAAAATCTCCCAAATCTTTGTGTGTGTGTGTGTGTGTGTGTGTGTGTTTTCATGCTGTGGGAACATAACATATTTTTTGTCCTTTCTATTTAATGGTGAGAATTAATTTGCAAAGACATTTAAATCAAAGTAAGGCGATGAGAAGAATGTATGGGTTGAGTTTAGCACTCCAAAGAAAGGAAGCCAGAAAACAGCAATAAGATACCACTCTTGGTAGGCTGCAAACGCTCCTCCGCCTTTAAAATTCCCTAACAAGGTGAGCGAAACCATTCCGAGAACACTATTGTCAGGAGACACCTTTGAACTGATCTATCCTGAAGAATCACCCCCAGAAAGGTAGGGAAAAAAAATAACTTTCATATGTTTGCGGCCACACAGTGCAGCTCCGACTTCTGAACATTTTTCCCCAATTATTTTTGTAAAGTATTGATCGCAATTTAATTTTGCAGTCCCAACATGAGAGGCGCTTCACGCTGAAATGTCTCACAGGAGATTGTAATCAGGGTCTAGCCTGAAGGTGAAGCGCTCGTACACAGGTTTTACTCTATTTCTCCACTCTTCATCAGCTCGAGGATTGGAGCAGAGGGCATTCTCAGGCAGATTAATTTTTGACGATGGGATCGATGGAAGATGTTTTTTCCTCCTGACATTGAGTCATCTAATTTGCTGTTTATCTTTGGCTTATTGAGTTTTGAGCATTGTTAAATCATACCTTTCAGCTGTTTAATTTCATGTGTGAATTTTGCATTCCCCTCTTGTACTTTGGCATAACTCTTTTACCCAAAATGAGCAGGATGATGGGCCTTTCCTGACACGGGGTTACCGCTTTGGAGTCTGTTAAGTACTCTGAGGTAATGTTATGGTACTTTCTAGCCTTTTTTTCTTTGCTTGTGGCCATAGATCAGTTCACCTCTAGGGAAATCATTACTTGCCATCATTATTATCCCTAGCACCTTCATCTGTTCTTCCTTGTTTCCTGACTCCATGGCTTGATGAAGTGCCTAGATGTGCGAACACCTTATCTCAGGTCATAATTAACCCCTTCACAGCACAGGCTGAAGAAATGACTTTTCCTGGGATGTGCTCCATCCAGTTCAGCATTTGGGCTTCTTTATAGTAATCACAGCAGCGTTAATAGTTTCAGCTCTATTTTTGCAGCAAGATGGGAATTTTGTAAGTGTGCTGATGGCTATAAGAAAAATACTTTCCACCTAGAGAAATGTGGCCTTAGATAACCTTTTATTCTTTTAAGGTAGTCAAGCTGTATCTCAAGACCACACCTTGTCTGTAAACACTGAACATTCCCCGCACTGGCAATGTTATATTAATTGTTAGGCACTTTATCAATGCTTATGCATGTAGTCATAATTATCTAGCAATTAATAAAATATAAAATAATCTTTTTTTTTTAGTTTCAAAGACATAGAATATATTTTTAAAAACATTGAAAACTGCCTTGACTGCTTTGGCTCAGTGGATAGAGCATTGGCCTGTGCACTGAAGGGTCCCGGGTTCGATTCTGGTCAAGGGAACGTACCTTGGTTGTGGGCACATCTCCAGTTCGAGGTGTGCAGGAAGCAGTTGATCGATGTTTCTCTCTCATCAATGTTTTAACTCTCTATCCCTCTCCCTTTCTCTCTGTAAAAAAATCAATAAAATATATTAAAAAACATTGAAAACAAAATAAAAATGATAACAGTATACTTCTAGATTTAAACTTAACATTAAAATAGTATGTTGGTTTTATTAATTCAGTAAATAAAAAGCATCCTATTCCATACTCCAAATCATCTGTGGATTTGATTGAACAAAGAGATGTTTGTTATTGTAAATATATATATTTATTTAATTGAAGGGAGAGGGAGAGAAAGAGACATCAGTGATGTGAGAGAATCATTGATCAGCTGCCCCCTGCAAACCCCCTACAGGGGATCAAGCCCCCAACCCAGGCATGTGCCCTTAACAGGAATCGAACCGTGATCTTCAGGTTCATAGGTTGACTCTCAACCGCTGAGCCACACTGGGTGAGAAAAATGTGTGTATTTTATCATCATAAAAAGAGCCCTACTAAACCTAATTCCTATTCTCTAGTTAGTTGTATTTTCTTAAGAAAATTATATCTCTTTAGCTATGTTTTCTCATAAATAAAATTAGAGAATTTTAAAAAAGATTTCTTCTAGATCTAAAAATATATGTCCTGGGACATATTACTCTATAATCTAATCTAATAAAAGAGTAATATGCAAATTGACCCTCACTCTGTTACACCCACAAGCCATGCCCACAAGCCACGCCCACCAGCCAATCAGGAGTGAGTATGCAAATTAATCCAACTAAGATGGCTATGGCCACAGAGCTGGAGCGAGCAGAAGGCTTGGGTTGCCCCCGGCGATGGAGGAAGCCAAGCTTCCCGCTGCCCTGGTGGCCCTGGGCTCTGCTCAAGGCTATAAAGTTTCAATTATAAAAGATAAATCCCAGATACCTGCTTCCAGCCAGCCCTGGCCTCCACTCAAGGAAGGGTTGGGAGCCTGGGTTGCCAGGGGGAATCCCAGGCTTTGAGCCAGACCTGGGCTCTGCTCAAGGCTACAAAGTTTCAATTATAGAAGATAAATAAATCCCAGACAAAAAAAGATAATAAAAAGGAGAGGCTGGGAGCTTGGGTCGCTGGGGTGCATGGCCAGCCTGATAGGCCTGATCCCCGAAGGAGTGGGCCTAAGCCAACAGGTGGATATCCCCCAAGGGGTCCCAGACTGTGAGAGGGCACAGGCTGGGCTGAGGGATCCCCTGAGTACACAAATTTTTGTACACCAGGCTTCTAGTATTTATATAATAATAAAATGATCACATAAGTACCTAATTGTTTTATTAATCCATTTTATGCCCTTATTAACACACTCCATATATCTTGTTCTACTAAGTTACAGATTCTTTCCAAGCCAGAAAGTGGTGGTAATATTTGAACATTTGCCTTGTAAACATTTCAAGTTTTTCTGAAGTTCAGATTTTAAGTTGCTATCAAATACTCAATCAACTGAAATTGTAAGAGCATATTGTTACTTTCCAAAAGATAAGGACAAGTTAGTATTTTTACCAAAAATAAGGACGAGTTAGTATTTTTTTAAATGAAGAAATAATTTTTCTGTTTCACAGGACAATACTATATGAATTATAAATGTAAATAAGAATTTACAAATTAACATCTATGTCTATAAACATTAATGTAGATCAGTGGTTTTTCAACCAGTGTGCCCCAAGAATTTTTAAAACATGCAATATCTGACTATTTAGTCAAAGGCACTTACCTCCTTTCTTTTAAACTAGAGGCTCAGTGCATGGATTCATGCACAGGTAAAATCCCTCCACCTAGCCTTTGGGGAACAGGCCAAAACTGGCTCTCTGACATTCCTTGAGGGGTCCTGGATTGTAAGAGGGTGGTTCTCAGGTGACGTACTCTGGAATCTGGTTCCTTTCTCTCTGGTTCTGGATGTGTCACCTGAGAACTGCAGCTGCCAAGTCACCACAGCTCGGCAGCTCCTGTGTTGAGCGTTTTCCTTCTGTTGGTCACTGGGTCATAGCTATCAGTGATACAGTTGAATGGTTGGCTGGTAGCTGGTCACTTAGGCTTTTATATATATAGATTGTTAAATAAAAAATAACAACAGCTAACACAATAATAGCTGGCTGGTGTGAATGAGTCAAAATTACACCTTTTTTTGTCAGATCGGCAGAAAATATATATTTTTAGTGTGATGTAGAATTTTAGTAATTAGTTTTTAGTAATTTTAGTAATTATTTGTGCCATGAGAAGAAAAAGGTTGAAAATCGCTGATGTATATTAAATCTTAATGAATTATACTGCCATTTTGTTCCTAAGTATTTTGTGAAAGCATAATAAAATATGTTGGTTTTCCCAAAGTGGTCCTCTCCTGGGGATTTCTGTTTAAATCCAATTCTCCACCATTCAGATAATAACCATATACACACACAAAAATAAGATCAGAGAGTAGGAACACAAAACCTGTTAAACTTGTTTGACTGTTTTCGCATGTTCATAGACAGCAATGGTCATTTTGTTCAAAACCAAACCTAAACTCATTGGAGTTCTGAGACACTTGAACTCCAGTGTTTTGGTCTTCTTTAATTTCCAGCATATTTTGAACTTATTGTATAGATCCAACAATTTAATACATAGCTTAACTATTTATATTCAATATACAGGGTATCCCCAAAAGTAGATACATACTTTGAATAATTATAAAGGTAGTGCTTATTAAAATACATTTCATTTTCAAAAGGTAATAAAATCAGCTATTAAGGTGTGTATAGATTTTTGGGGTATACCTTATAGTAAAAATGCATATGTAACACGTTGAAACATAGTTGTATAAATAATAAAATAATTATTATAGAAATATTTAATTTATTGAGTTTTTATTAATGTCCCTGAACACCATTTAATCCTCACTGTAACCCTTTCGATAGCTATTCTTGTTCCCTTCATCTTATAGGTGAGGGAATTGATTAGGAAGGGATTTTAAGAACCATGGCACCCATTTTATAAATAAGAAATACAAGACCCCGAAATGCTAAGTGGCCTGCACAATGCTACACGGTCAAATCTCAGATTAATGCAAGGTCTCCTAATTCCATCAGACTATTCTTTCCACTCTGTCATTTAATCTTCTACCAGGATATGTTGCTTAGGAGACATCCTAAACTTTTGTTTGTGATGACCTCATTGTCTCACTGAAAGAAATCGGACTGTGCATGAGAAGCTTCCTACAGAATATTGTTAAGATTATCTTCCTTCAGGGAAAAGGAAAACTCATACCAAACAGGTTGAGGTTTGATAATGAGTATTTTTTGTTTAAAAGGTACAAACATGATTTTATTTGTACTACCAAGTCCATAAATATGTTTTGACTCATAAATATGAAGTTGTTCTACTACCGTAACAAATTAGCTAAAATAGTTGTAATACTGACCAGGTTAGGATGTGAGTCAGTGAGGCATAAATCTTAACCAAGGTTTAGATAGCCTTGTGAAAAGTGGGCCAGAGAGTGAGAAACTCTGTTTTGAATGCTAGAGACTGGGGGAAAAAGGTAGTCGTGAAAGTAAGCCAGGGTCTGACACAGGGCTGCAGCAGTGGGTGTGTTAAAGTCATGTCTTACTGTTGCTCCGAAACTCCCACCTCTGTAGTGAATAGGGACTCAGGGCTCAAAATCACTGAATTGTGACCTATGATAACCTATTGCTGTTGCATCTGTCATCATTCAATCCAACCAGAGGAGAAGAGTTTCTGGTTTCTGGGCTGTGAGACTGCCTAGCTCTAAGTTAGAAATAAGCAGCAGAAGAGTGGTGCTTCATTTTGAGTGCATCACACACCAGTAAAAATATCTCCCCCAGAACATTTTTAGGTTTGATATCATGTGGTGTTATATTTTTTTTACCATTCTAGTTGTAGAATTTGCTCACTATCATGTATATGATTCTTGTATATCCTATCTAATAAAAGAGTAATATGCAAATTAGGCATCACTCCATCATAAAGATGGCCTCCCCCATAACCACAAGATGGCAGCGCCCATCTGGCTCAGCCCTGCCACTGAAGTGGTCAGGCCTGTTAGCCAGGCAGGTGGCAGGGTAGGCGGGGGCCCGAGGGGTGGAACAGGTGATCAGAGAGGGCTGGGGGTCCCCTGCCCAGGCCAGATGCCTTCGCCAGAGGCTTCAGGCATGGGCAAGGGTGGAACTAGTGGTCAGAGGTGGCAGGGGCAGAGCCAGTGATAGGAGGGGTATGAGGGTGCCCTACCCAAGCATAAGGCCTGGGCCAGAGGCCTCAGGCCTAGGCAGGGGCAAGGCTGGAGATCACAGGGGTCTGGGCACTGGTGGAGCTGGCAAAGCAGGGGTCTGAGGGTGCTCTGCCCAGGTGTGTAGCCTTGGCCAGAGGCTATAGTGGGGCAAGGGTGGAGCCCACGATTAGAGAGGTCTGGGAGTCCCCTGCCCAGGCCTGCAGCCTTGGCCAGAGGCTGCACTGGGGCAGGATCAGAGCTGGTGATTGCAGAGGCCTGGGCTCTGTGAAGCTGGCAATTGGAGGGGCTTAGGGGTCTTCTGCCTAGGCCTGCAGCCTCAGGCAGAGACTGCAGCCTTGGGCAGGGGCAGAGCCAGTGATCACCCCTGGGCAGGGTTGGAGCTGGGATTGGAGGGACAGGGGTGGAGCCGGTGATCAGAGTGAATTACAGAGGAAACACCTTTTTTTACTGCTCACTGGCTAAGCTCCCTGTAAGCCACTGGTAATATTCTTAGTAACTTGGGTAATAAGAATCCAAAAAGGCAATCTAAGGTTTTCCACTGCACTCCTGGAGAAAAAAAAATGAAGGTTCACTGCTGGAGGGCTAAGAAATGTCATATCCTGCTCTAACTGGTTTGGCTCAGTGCCTGATACTTCAGCCTGCTGACTGTAGGGTCTGGGTTCAATTGTGACCAAGGGCATATACCTAGGTTTCAGGCTTTTCCCTAGCCAGGGCCCAGGTCAGGGCATATGCAGGAGGCAACCAATCAAAGTGTTTCTCTGTCTTTCCCTTTCTCTTCCACATTCTCTAAAAATCAATGGAAACATATCCTCAAGTGAGGATAAAAAAGAAAGAAATGTCATATCCTATGAAAGACACATCTTGAAAATGCCTAAAGAAAGTTTTCATTTCTTCATGGTGAAGGGACTGGAGTCTGTGTTGATGAAAACACCTTGGTGGCTGAGGTGACTGGCAGTGGCTATAGTAGCGGGGTGATGGGGCTGGTGGCTTCCCCTGATTAGCCTGGTTGCTTCCCACAAAAGGAGGCCAGACTAAAGCTTAGGCCTGCTCCCCAAGGGGGGCATGGAGTGGGCCCAAGTAGGACACCCCCTCAGGGCTCCCAATATGTGAGAGGGGGCAGGCTGGGCTGAGGAACCCCCATCCCAGTGCACGAATTTCGTGCACCAGGCCCCTAGTATTAAATAATAATGACTTTTTGAAAATACACCAAAAGAGGAAAAAGAATAAATGCTAAAGTTCTGGATAATCTAAAAACTCATAATTAGCTTTTCAATAACAGAAGCAATTGTGTTTTGTCAGTACAAACTATATAAGCCTAACAGCTATCCTGTCTTACATTAACATCATAGTTTTTAAATCTTTGGAAATGTGATAGGCCATGGTCAAGATCTGTTGCATTAAAATTTTGAATAAGCCTTGGAAATCTAACATGGAAATAGTAGGTTACATATAACAATGAAGCAGCAAGAGATTATAAAATGAGATGTTAAATTTGGGTAATTTGGCCATATATAAGCCGTTCCAATCACTTCTCCATCAGCTTTAATGGATTTAAAATGAAGTGATCCTGAAATCTTCTGATCGGTGGATACTTTGCTCTATGGCATTGCTAAGATGACCCCATTTCAGGTGTACATTCAGGGGGAATGAGAAGTCACCATGCTGCTCATCCCATCTTCATCTGCCCTTCATCATGCTTATACTCCCTGCACACAGGCTTTGTTGTGGAAATGGAACCCGCCTTTGTAGTCTGGTCCAGCATAATGTCCATCATTTTATTTGATTTTTCCAAAAAAACACCAGGCACACAGTAAAGATGCCATTATCCTCAAGACTTGAGATTATGTTACTTATCCAAGTTTTTAGAGGCAGGAAATATGAGATAAACTCAAATCCAGGTCTTTTAAGAGTTCTTCCTGTGCTCTGCCACAGAGGCTGTAAGGAAGGGTTGTAGGTTCTGTAGACCTAGACAAACTGTGAATTAACAGAAAATTTAATTCCAGATAATTTTGCCTTGTTTTCTCCAGGTAAAATAATGTCCACCTTTTTTCTTTTGTGGGCTAACCCATACATTTTTACTGACAGTATTGCCTGGTTAAACACCTACTATCCATAGCCAACCACCCATATATCATCATATGCTAAGCATAACTCAAGATACACTTCTGTGGGGAGGACTTTGTGAGGGGAACTTATATAGAAAGAGTTGTTTTACAGAGCTCAAAGATATTAGGAATAAAATGAAAACAGACTTTGGTCCACATAAGCTAAAGATAAAACCTGTCCTCCTAAGAGGGCTATCATAAAATAAAGAAAAATATCTAATATTTATGAAACATTGTTTTCTTTCTCCTGATGTCATATATCTAGGCAACCAGCCATATATCTGTTCCTTTGGGAATGCTATCAATTTATGGGGGCATAATAGCCACAGATGATGAATTTTACTTTATAATCATCTTGTCTTTGATAAGTGGCAAAGCCTAATGCAAGATGTACAAGGTAAAAGGATAGTAGAGGTTATACATTTTAGTGCTAACAATATATTCTAGTCAACAATGCCTGTAAGGGGTATTGTGTGAATCTGCTCCCTTTGACTTAGAAAGACTTCTATGCTTGAATGAAAATGATAGTTTGCATGAAGAATAGAAATGCAAAATGGCTAAGAACTAAAGTGGATTAGAAAAGGGGGTTAGCCAGGGTAGGAGGGCAAATACCATTTTGGTTTCACATGTATTTGACATGGGCCAATTTGACAAATATTAAACTGCTTGGGTAGGGTCCTTATGGATAATTAGGCTTTATTAGAAGATGAAAGTCAATGAGACCTCTTAGCCTTGATGATTCAGGGAGAAAATAGGGTCCTAAATGGACATGATTCTCTAAGTTTTTCATTAATCCACTTAGCCTCATCCGTCATATATACGGCCACTAATTTCACACAACTTTTGGCTTTTCTTTGGCTCCTTTCCCTGTAGTGTTACTTGACATAAATTTCTTTCTCATTGTCCCATTCTCTATCTCCTGCTCACCAATCCTTGAGAAATGACTTTCATCTTTCCTAGGGAATCTGGACCATTGTGACCATAATGATTTGTTTTATGTCAGAGATTACTCATTATCTTTATCATCCCTGGTATATTTATTTAGAAAGCCACCAATAATCTTCTAATTCAAACACCTACAGAAAAATTATTGAAATAGTGCCCTCTCTCTCCCTCTCTCTCTCTCTCTCTCTCTCTCTCTCTCTCTTTCTCCAAGCTGGATCATGTTGTTGTAGTTTTTTTTTGTTGTTTGTTTGTGTGTGTGTGTTTAAATAATTTATTTTATTTTTTCATCACCATTTATCCCTTCTATGACCTCTTCCAACTTTGTCCTAACCATATGTTAAGGCTTACTTAACATGTTACATTTTCAACAAGGCTGTCTATGACCCTCTTAGCAGAATTAAGTGCTTACTCCTACATGTAGAAGTAACTGGAAGTAGCACAGTTCTATCAATTATTATACTGCATTTTATAAATTCTAATACACCTGTCCTCACAAGTAAAATGGGAGCCTCTTCAGGTCAGGACCCAATCCCCCCACGGATATAGCCCCGCACCTCGCGGTGCCTCTCACTTCAGAAATGGTCAGTAGATATTAGTAGAAAGAGCGATTTAAACTTCTTTTGTTAAAATAATGAAAAACGGAAGATTGAGAGCCACTATTCCTCTCGAGGCAAAGTCTTTGGGCCTGTGTTATTTGTTAGACCATAAATGAGTTGGCATTTATGCTATGGAATAAGTTAGAAATCTATAATTGTAAATTCATGCTGGCTTTAATGAAATCAAAACTCAAAGTGTGAAACCATCCAAATAAATATAATTTTCCCCGAACTGCTTTGAGATGAAAAAGACTCTTTGGCATAGTTCCAACTGACTATCTTAGTCACCCACACAGAAGCAAAAAGACTCCCTCCATCTGATTAGAAGTTTCTCCAAACAGCTAAATCCTTCAAAGCATCCCTGGTTGTTCTCTCTGTATGTGCGTTTTTACTACCTAGAGCAAACAGAATGGACTGCTTCTGTCATTTGCATAGACAGATCTGATATATGTCTCGCATTTCAAGCTTTACAGGTTCTACAGAATATGGTTATAGTGTTAAAAAGAAATCATATAAAATATATTCATTCAAAGTGATATATTTTTAATAAATGTTTTTATTGATTTCAGAGAGGAAGGAAAAGGGAGAGAGAGATAGAAACATCAATGATGAGAGAGTGCATGCCCCACTGAGGATGGAGTCTGCAACCCAGGCAGGTGCCCTGACAGGAATCGAACAGTGACCTCCTGGTTCACAGGTCGATGTTCAACCACTGAGCCACACCGGTCGGGCTCAAAGTAATATTTTTATACTTCGCCTCATATTCTATGGCTGAGACACATAGTCACAGTTTAATTACAGTAGGTTAAACTTTAAATGTAACACTATTTGTGCATTCATCTGCAGTTCTTACGCGCAATTTTAAGGGTCTTTTTTTTGGTTTTAAATATCAAGCTTTTGCTTTCTATTCTCCCACCCTTTGCCCACTCCTGGTATCCCTGTTTCTGTTAATTGTTTCAAACACCTGCTACCAGCTCAGGCCCTGAATAAACAAAAACTCCAGGGAACTTGACAGCAAAACAAATATATACAGATATAGGAGGTGTTTTTTTTTTTTTTTTTTTTTTTTTATAGAACCTGCCCTCTTACCAAATGTGTAAACATTCCGACTGAAAAACGAGATTGTCTGCAGATGTATCTCCTGGCAAATGGGAGAGAAGCTACCCACTGAGGTCAGTTTGTAGAGGCGGGGCCGGCGCAGTAAGCAGGTCTGCCTGCCTCTTGATGTGTTGTTGTGTTGTTCCAGATGGTCCCATAGACACGAGACAGACCCAGCGAGCTGGCTGCTTTTCTATCACGAAGCCACAGGAAGTAACTCCACTGTGGGCCGGGGTGGGATATGTCACTTGTCCATGTGTAATAGAATAGACAAGTCGCGTCAAAGGAGCCCACCCCTCATTATCCGAATGAAGGCGCTTTCCCAGCACTGGGCATATATCAAATGTCTCCCAGCAAGATTAGAGCTGCACTAAAAGTAAGAGCGTGGTCTTTGCCCAGGAGGTGATAAATTTCCGGTGCTAGCAAGAGTGGGGACTTGGGAAGTGAATAAAGAAATCTCTCTCAGCCTCTCTTAGACATGTCATAAAAGGGCACATTCAATATAACTCAAATCAAAAAGGAATGCCGGTGGTGCTCGGGAAGGAGAGGGAGAGAATGGTGGTGCTTTGAGTAGTCATTCTGGGAGGATGGTGTCATAGATGTTTTCATCTCTGAATACAGACAAAAGGATTGTCTCCACCCTACCAGCCCTGCCCTGGAATCAGGATTGAAATGGGTTGGAGGTGGGAGAGTCTTGAATTCCTTCTGACCAGAGGAAGAATTTTGTATCTAATTTTACAAAAGAACTCAGCAGAGAGAGAGAGAGAGAGAGAGAGCTAGAAACATCCATGATGCGAGAGAATCACTGATCGGCTGCCTCCTGCGTACCCCACACCAGGGATTGGGTCTGCAACCTGGGCAGGTGCCCTGAGCAGGAATGGACCCCACCCCCTGGTTCATAGGTTGATGCTCAATCATTGAGCCACATCAGCTGGGCTCTTTCATCTGTTCTGTTGTTGTTGCTGAAAAGAGAGAATTGAAACAAGTGCCATGCTGAGCGTCTTTCTGTATAGAGTTGGAGAGGAAAAGAATGAAGGTTGAGGGAAAAATTAAATAGAGGTGCAAAAACGAAATGCTGTTTCAGAAGAAAAATTTCGAAAAGACCCATTAACCAAATAACTTACATGTATATACAGTATATGCGTAGCTCATGGACACAGACAGTAGTGAGGTGCAGGCTTGGGGTGGGGTGGGAGCCAGGTGGAGGGGGAAATGGGGAGAATATGAGGGAGGACATCTATAGTGCTCTCAATGATAAAGATTTTTTTTAAAAAAAAAAGAACCATGAAATGAAACAGAAGGACTCCTTTAGGTTTTAGGGACTCAACTGTCCAGCAAGACCTCGCACTCAGGGAGACAGGTTGGTCAAAGGGGCAGGAGCTGAGTGTGCCTTGGCACCATGCCAGCTTCAACGCACAGGGGCCCTTCTCTGTGTGGTGTTGTTTCTGGGAGTAAATGCCAACACTGGCCCTGGGCTAACCATGATGAGCAGCTGGGCAGGTCACGTCAGCATCAGGGGAAAGCATTCTCAGGTGCACGGGGAACACAGCACTTCCTCTGCCGAGATGGAAGCAAACAGGTACTGCTGTTTGTTTGTCTTCTTAAAATGTAAAACTTCAGGCTCACATTGAAAGCTGCCCTTGGCATCTCCTAGGTGTCTGTCCGCCAGCCCAGGCTGCCTCCAGCCGCCTGAATTCAAAACCAGGCAGTTCCTCACGTCCAGGGGGGAACCGAAGTTCGGGGGCTCCCTCTTCAGGTGCTGATGCTCAGGGTGGACTGCAAAATCAGAGGCGCTTCCTGCAGCAGGTGTCCAGTGGTCTCCCCAGTGCAGATCGCCTCTTAAAGTGCTTTTAAGTTCAAGAAGCTTCTAGTGGGGGAAGAAACCCTCTCTCCCATTTCTGATTCCATTCAGGGCTACTGTAACCTTGTTCTTGTTTGCTTGCTTGGGGCAGAAAAAGCACCAAGGCCAGCCTGCTAAGTGTTTCATTTCCTCTGCAACCCTGGTAGTCTCTGTCAAAGAAATTGAGCTAAAATGGTTACTGGGAGTTAAAAAAAATTAACATTCTCACCACAGAAATTGTAGCTTGGTCCAAGGAAAGAATCTGTGAGTGGCATTTAATGATCCATCAAAGCTTTAGGGTTTAATTTTAGACCAGAAATATTTTTCATTTATGTTTATTAACGTGTGAGCTTTTTCAACAGAGGAAGAGAGGGAACTGCGAGCTAGAACACAGACACATAAGCAGTTGATTTTATCAGCGGGGACAGTAGCCAGTTTAACTACTCTATGTTGGAATGTTCAGGGGGCTACCAGATACTCCTCCCTCACAGGCTCTCATTCGAAACAATTTGGAATTCTGCCATTTCCACAGGGTAGATTAGACAAATGGTTTTTTGCACCGATCCATCGTATTTTGACAAGTGTGTTGCGCATAATGCATCCTTCACTCTATTCTGCATTCTGTATACAAAACAATATTAAAGGAACTAAACCATATCTGGTTTGTCTTAATGTTCAAAGTCACCTTTGTACCAAACCTATAAAATGTCGCGTGGCTCACCTAGGACCTGTCACAAATCCAGGAGAGATTATTAACGATGTTAATAAGAAATGGCTTTTTGTTGAATCTCAGGTGAAACTAAAGAAAACGTGTTCATAGCTTGGGATATTTAGCCTTCATAGAATCTCTCCTTCCTGGGACTTTAAAACAAAGCTGGTGAGCTGAACTGATTGTATTTTGTTAACTTGTGTTTAAAGAAATAAATCTGACCTTTCGGTTTTGTTTTTTGTTTTCTTTGAACGAAGTAAGAGTTGGCATGTACAAGACAGAACTCTAATTTTTGTCCATTTTACAGAATCATGGGTAATCTGGTGCTCCACTGTAATAGTCACTTCTCAGGGGGAAATGTTAAAGGGAAGGGTGTGTACAGTTCATGGGAACCTCTGGGTGTGCAAGTGCAGCTGCACACTCGTGATGTGTGGAATCAGTGGTGCCTGTCGCCACATCATTTAGAAGGAGCGGCTGGGTGGCTCAGCCACCTCTTTGTCTCTGAGGTCTCCCTCGGAAACAGGGACATCTGCTTTTTCATGGACCATACTACAAATGGAGCCTGGCTTTATTCTAGGTTAAATGCTCCCCTTAAAATTTCTTCTCCCGGCTCATCAGCCTCGTTGGCACATTATTGAATACTTTAGCCATGAATTATTGATCTGGAGATTCCAGGATTGCGGAAACATTTCAGAATGGTAAATCTCATTGTCCAATTGATTGATTAATCCATCAAACCTTTCTCAAGCACCTATTCTGCGCCAGGTATTGTTATAGATCCTAAAGAACTCTTAAGGAGTCTAATAAAACACATTTGCAACCAATTATAGCACAATAATGTGAATGCTATAGTTAGGGAACAATGAAAAGGGTGTATTGTCACCTGCCTGCACGGCTCAGGGGTTGAGCTTTCACCTAGGAACAAGGAGGTCACAGTTGGAGTCCTGGTCAGGCCATATCCCCCAGTTGCAGGTTTGATCCCCAGTGTGGGGCATGTAGGAGGCAGCCAATCAATGATTCTCTCTCATCATTGATGTTTCTATTTCTCTCTCCCTCTCCCTTCCTCTCTGAAATCCATAAAAATATATTTAAAAAAAGAAAAGAAAAGGATGTCTTCAAAATTAGAGAAGCTTTCCCTCAAGTGATTTTATTTTTCTTTAGAGCAGGCATTCGGCAGGTGAGTAGGCGTTTGCCAGGTAGAGAAGAAAAGTTGTGACATTCTAGACAAAGAAGAATCATAGACAGAAGCAGGAGGAGGCATCATAGAACATGCCCATTTCGGGAAGAGTGACAAGTTTGGTGAGACTGGGGCGTAGGGCATATCATAACCTTCAAGATGAGCCTGGAAGATGAAGTCGTGGCTATTATTTCAGGGCTTAGAAAACTATGGAATTTCAACTTTTCCCTCAAGGCCCTGGAGTGTCCACTCAAATGGAGCCAATCTTTAGCTTGTCACTCCATGTGGTGAATAAGAAATATTGATAAATAAGCCAAAAGAATAACTATCAATGATAAACAATTATAACCTATATGGGATAAACAAGGTAACCTGGATGAAAATATTATAAAATTCATACATTCGATATGTATACTAGAGATAAATATGGTATTTGTTAGAGTATGCCATTTCCTGCCAGTATCCTCTGGCAATGCTATCTTTTATATAAAGGGCATTTCTCCCCTTCAATATAGCCACTGATTCAAACAAAACATCTGCAATCAACACTGGCTGGATTCCTACTGCTAGGTGCATTTCTAATGTGCTTTTCATTTGTCTTTTTATTATGTATTCTAGGGGCTGCACATAGTGAAGGCTGGCACATGAAACATGAGGCTAAATGTTCCCTTATGTATTATGCGTAGCAGGAATAGGGATGGCTTTTTAAAGAGTCAGCAAATAACCTTCACATATCAAAGAATACCTAAATTATAATTTTTAATCCAATGAACAGAAGTAATTACAAGTTTTGCACTTTTATACTTTTATTTTTCTAAACAATAAACTTTTTTTATTGGGTTGAGAAACAGTGCCAGACTTGGAAGAATCAGGGAAAATGATAGCCATTCTCAACTTGAACTCTCATTTTCATCTGATCCTGTACCAGCACACTAGATGATCAGCTGGGAAGGTCATCTGTACCATCTAGCTTTGGTCCATTCTCCCTGCTCTTTTAAGCCAGACTGTTGTATCCCTTAACCTTGCCAGATCTGTTCATAATGGCAAGCTGAAATTACTTGGGGGAAAGGTTTTTGTTGGGTATTCACCGTGTGTCTGCTCCTCTCTACCCCATTCACCATCATTCGTGTTTATTGTCCTTACTTTTTTTTTGAATTTTTTAAATATGTTTTTTTATTACATAAAGTATTACAAAGAAAAAAAAGAGATATATGTATTGTCCTTAGTTTCTAAGCTTTAAAGTTGAATTTAGTGCTAACCCCTGGTCTTCTTACTAGGTTCCCTTTCTGGTTCTTTAATTTTTCAGCATTTTTCAAACTTTGCTTTCATCTTGTGTTTTGCTCTCCCCATTGCCTCTGTCTCCAGCCCACCTCCCACTTTTATCAATTGTCCCTCAAAGAGTGACATTCAGATGCTTTCAAGTGAACACAAAACTGAAAATTATACCTCTAAGTTGGTCATCAATTAGCAAAGTGGCTTCCACCCGAGTCAGCTGTGGGCTTAGTGTTTGATCATGCTCACTACTGTGCTGGATCAAATTTCAACACGACAGATACAGGCACACATGTTCACTTGTGACAAAGGCAGAGAAAAGCCCTGGCCGGTGGTTCAGTGGTTAGAGCGTTGGCCCAAGAACTGAAGTGTCTTGGGTTTGATTCATGGTCAAGAGCATATACTTGAGTTGCAGGTTCGATCCCTGGTCCTGGTCAGGGCATGTGGGGGGAGGCAACCAATCCATCTCTCTCTCTCTCTCTCTCTCTCTCTCTCTCTCTCTCTCTCTCTCTCTCATCTCCTTCCTGAGAGAGAGAAAACATCATGGAAATTCCCCAGCAACATGTAGTAAAATACCTCTGGTCCATAGTGGAACCATGCAAATTCACAACGAATTAGCAACATTTCGATTTTTATTAGGAAAAAAGCAGCATGATATTGATATCATACCTAAAGCAGCAATGTAAGATGTGATGCTCGTTATACCGATGTCTCTTAGTACATTTCACACCAAGCAGACTGCTGTGCCCACTCCTGAGCTCCACAACCAAAAATACATGTGGAAGCATCAAAAATGTTCAGAGGAAAGCCACCGAGATTATCCAAGTTTTGGAAAATAAGACCTTTGAGGAAAGGTCAAAAGATTGGGGATTTTTCTGGATGAGGAACAATTTCAAGATGATCTGTGGGTATTTTCAGTGTCTTATTCAGAGAACGATTGATAAGCATTCTTATCTATCACCCACCAAAGACAGGCGAGAGGGGGAAAAGGCTGAAAGTGAGACAAAAGATTTAGACTTGAAAGGATAAAAGTTGGTTGAAGAGGGCTGTCAGCCATGGGAAAGGGCCATTTAGCCGCCTAAAGCCTGGGGAGAAACTTGCGAACTTGGCATGCGTGTGGGCTCTTTTCTAAAAGCTGCTAGCTGTTCCTCTTGTGAAGATAACGTTTACGCAATGAGCTATTTCCTTGTTTAGGGACACTTATATTTAAGGTTAAACAATTATTTTCTCCATTTGGTTCTATACTGACTTTGAAGCAAGACTATAAGTAATCTATAACACTCATACATTACCACGTGTCATTGTACTTCATGAGGGTGAAAGGACTAAGTAAACATGAAATCCGAAGGATCAGCATCATCAGTTCCATCCAGCTGTAGCCCCACTAGTTTTTTTGAAGGACAAACAGAAAAAATGATTTTATAGAAGTAAGGGTATTCGTGAACAGTTCTTGGGATCAGGTATGACGAATAGGAACTGGTCATTCTGGTTAGCATTCTGTTTTGGTACTAAGTGAAAAGGCAACCCTGAAATGACATCTTAATTCAAATTAATATGGTAGGTCAGGGTAACACAATCTGTCACTCTAATTAATTTATAAGCCCTTCCATATCCCATCAACTTCAGATTAAATTTAACATTTTAAATGAGGCTTTTACACTTGAGTAGGTAAGATCTGTATTACGATTTTACTAAGTTGTCTAAGTAATATGATTTTTTAAAAATTATATTTTATTGATTTTTTACAGAGAGGAAGGGAGAGGGATAGAGAGTCAGAAACATCGACGAGAGAGAAACATTGATCATCTGCTTCCTGCACACCCCTCACTGGGGATGTGCCTGCAACCAAGGTGCATGCCCTTGACTGGAATCGAACCTGGGACCCTTGAGTCCACAGGCCGACACTCTATCCACTGAGCCAAACTGGTTAGGGCAGTAATATGATTTTAAGAATACAGGATATTACCTTTACTGCCCAGGTACACAAAACCCAATTTCTTCAGGTTTCTCATCAGGAATTTTTTAAAACTGTAAATGCTTGTATTTCCGAGTTCTATTCCAAACCAACTTAAAACCAAGAGTCTAAAATTCATCTTCTTCCCCAACAAACTACTATCCCTGCCTGCAGTGGCTATTTCCTGGGTGTATCTGAAGTCTACCTTCTCTCTGAGTCCACTCTACTGCTTTCAATCCTCCTTCTGTTCAACCACATCAGCCGGTCTCACAGCCCATAGCCTCCATTTTAGCTTTCGTGAGGTTACCAGACTGAATTCCTAGAATGTAAATCTGCTTATGTCTTCCCTGCCTTGCTATTCTTCAGGGGCTCCTCATTACTTATGACAGTGGTCTCCACACCTGATAAGTCATCAGAATTGCTATGGGGTTTTTCAAATGAATAATCATAGAGCATGATAACCTACCTACTATGTTGACATATATGTTATACACACAAGTATCATTCATTTGTATCTGCACAGTTGGGGACTGTATCTGCAGTTTCGCTTGCCATAGTTTCAGTCACCTATGGTCAATCACAGTCTGAAAGTATTATAAGGAAAATTCCAGAAATAAGCAATTCATAAGTTTTAAGTTGCCACACCATTCTGAGTAGTGTGGAAAAAAATCTCGTGATGTTCCACTCTGTCCCACCAAGGATGTGACTCACACCTTTCTCCAGTATATCCAGTACGCACCCATTAGTCATGTAGTAACTGACTCATGTGTCAGATCTACTACGAAGGCCATACAGGGCTTATGTTCAAGTGATTCTCAGTTTCCTTAATATGGACCCAAGGCACCAGATTAGTGGTTCTGGTAATCTGGATTTGCCAAAGAGAATCTATAAAGTGCATCTTTTGAGTAAAAAGCTTAGTACAAAACATCTTTTAAGAGAAACCATATTTACATAATGTTTATTACAGTATCATTGTCCTATTTTATTATTATTATTGTTAATCTCTTACCATACCTAATTTGTAAATTAAACTTCATCATAGATATGTATGTATAGGAAAAAAACAGTACATAGGGGTTTGCAAAAGTAAGTTTATAGTTGTGAATACTCGAATCACAGAGGAACATGTCTTTTTCCATATAAACCATGGTAACACTACTTTTGTCCACCCCTATATATAGAGTTTTATCTGTAGTTTCAGGCATCCAGTGGGGAACTTGGAAAGTATCCCCCCAAGATAAGATGGGACTACTATATTTTTAAAGCTCTGTGGATTTGGAGACTACTATCCTGCAGGGCCCTTCACTAGATTTTAAATTATAACCCCTTTACAGGCCAATTGCAATTCCTTTAACCCACTAGAATTTCTCGTACATTGAAGTCTTTGCACATGCCTGGATTAATTTCCTTCTTCTTCCTAATCCCCTAGAAGCACTCCTACTTACCTCTCATGACTCAGCACATATGGCTCATAGGCTCCAAATTAGACACGCCTTCTTCTCTGCTCCTAGAGTGTCCTGTCCATGCTCCAATGACGTGATAGTACTATGAAGCCGTTTTTCTCTTGCTCCCCCGATAGAGTGTGAGCTACTTGAGGATAAAGAGTGTAAGTCTTGTATATCTTGAAGGCTTTGCATCTCTTCCTTCCTCTCTGTGCTTCTGAATGTTTTTCACACAGCGATTGCTGTTTAGAAAGTACTGAATAAGTGTTTCCGGAAGCAAGGGGAAGAAGAAAAATAATGGAAGGAAATACTCTTGAGATGATGCCTTGGAAAATAGTGAACTATTAAGTTAACTTTTCTATACAACACTGGAATCGAGACAGAGCAATGCATAAGATTAGGTTAAAAGGTAGCTATTAAATGCAGAATTTTCATTTGAGGGACTCATGGTTGAACCAGATTTTACACCCACAAGCAAATAAAATAAAATTAAGAGATTTCACTCATTTGTTTATACATATTTAAATATATATATTTTAATAGGGAAAACAAAATGAAGTGGGTGGCTGTGTATTTCTCCAATTAAGATAATAGAAAAAAACCCATTATGTACCATCACCATAGTTTCATAAAGAAACAGTTATTTGTATATGTCCCCAAATGTAGAAAAGGTAAATATAAAATTAAAGAAGTATTTTGATTAAATATGGTTATGCAAAGTATATGTAAATATTGTCTTTTTTTTTTAAATCTTCAGACAGGACAAAAAGGTCATAGATCAGAAATGATATTCGGATAGGATTTGGGAATAGGCAGAAAGACTTTCAAAACTTCCTTTACATCCAAAGCAGGGAACTGACATTACCTCCTCTACGTGAAATGACCTTGAATGGGCTGACATTTGCACAATGGCTTTCTTTTTGATCTGTCTGTAGTTCTAATTACTTAAAAATACCTTTGCTATTTCCCTACATCCTTCTGCCTATATTATTTTATGACAGTCTAATAAGAACTCAGCCTTCCCCACTGACCATATGTAAAATTAGATAAATTGTAATATTTTAATGGAAATGCTAACTTTATGTCATAAAGCCGGGATAGAGTTTTGGGGTTGTGTAAGATCAGAGAGAAAATAAGACACACACACACACACACTAGAATCTCTACCTTCTTGCTTCCCTTGTTAGATGATAATGGCTTCTCCTGTGATAGGAAGGAGCTGAGTTGGGAGGACAAGACATAAAACGATAATGTTGGTTCTCGTAAACTCAGTGAAACATTCAGAATTTTCTGAACCAGATTAAGGCTGAAATCATAAGATGTACCGATAACATTTTTCAAGTTTCTGCATGCAATTATACCAGTTAGGAGTTGCTTTCTGACTGCACGCAATAGAAACCTAACCACAGTGACAAGAGGCAATCAAACCACCTGAGAGGTTCAGAGGCAGGCTGCATAGTTCAAGTTCATAGCTCAGATCTGCTCTGCTACAGTGGCTCAACAATGTCATCAGTGCCCAGGCTCCTTAAGGTTTGCCTTTTCACCCTCCTGATGATCTGTGCTGGACAGTTGGTCCAGCACAGGCTCCCAGTTGCATTCCAAGCAGGAAGAAGGAAACAATAAAAAAGAAGTGATGCCTCTATCAGGAAAGCTAAAAGCTGCCCGAAGTCTTCCACTGACTCTTTTTTATATCCCATCATCCAGAACTGCGTCCAACAGCTATCCCCATACTGCGAAAGAAACGGTGAAATGAATAATTTTGCTTTGGCACATCTCTGCCCCATAGGCTGTTAGCGGGAATGAAAAGAAAAAGGGATATTGAGTGGAAACGAGCAAGGCCTGCCACTCCAGCCAATAGTGTTCTTTGCTTCGTTTTTCCTTAAAAGGCCAAAGAATTTCGGAAGCAGGAATATAACTCCGAACCTTCATGTGAAACACAGTGTTCCTCACATCCAGAGAGCCATCAGAGATAACACATTTCTGCTGATTCCCTCGTTTTTCTAGGTCTGGTTGACATGAACTCGAACAAGCTACTAGTATAGTAATTTAGGGTAAAAATCCTCAAATTTCGGAGTCATATGTGACCCTTCTCCACTGAGCTCCTCACATTTAGTCAAATGTCATACTTGGTAAAAATCGCCACTTTTCTATTGTTTTCCCCTCCCTTTTTTTTCCTCAATGCTATGGAGGTGCTTATCTCTTTCTTTTGTTTTTTTCTAAAGGCCTCTTGACTGACCTCTCAACATCCCCTCTAACCCCTCCCTGGCCCACTCTGTACATTTCAGTTTGAGTCAGTCTTCTTGAATGTTGCCATTTTTATGCTATATATCTTTTCAAAATCTTTGGTTATTTTCTATGGCCTGTTAACTAGGTGAGTCACCATAAAACTAACTGCTTGGTGAACTTAAATTAAGGGTGGTTCCTGTAAAAACACCACCCTTCAACATTTTTCAATGGTTCTTCAAGGCTGAATGTAATTGTCTATTGGGAAGCCTATTCAAATGTCCAGACAGCGTAAATCACCTCTTCCTCCATAAGGTTAAGAGTTGTTTGCAAGTGCAGGAACTATTCATTATATTCCTCGGGGGACATGGCAGAAAACCTGACCTGCAGTAGGTGCCCAATAGCTGTCTATATGACTGACCATATAGCTATAGTGATTATTGAGTTCCTCTGGCTAAATATCAGAAATGCAGGCTGCCCCAGTATAAATGCTAGGCACACACACGGTAAGACATGCACACACATGGCCTAGGTCCCTAACTTCATTTCCTCTTTGAATTTCAACATTTTGCTTAGAAGGAATTTTCTAGTTTGCTTGTTAAATGCTCATCTGTAATTATTATCCTTTGCCCATGTCTGCCTAATGGGACATAAATCATGCCTGATGCTCACCCAAGTTAACGTCACTATCATGGCAAATAGCACTTACGAGGTTCTTAGAGGATTTGGGATTAATACAAATAATAAAAGTAATAATATTGTGAACACAATATATCAGGCATTGTGCTAAGTACTTGACACAGATTGCTTCATTTAATCTATATATATAAAAGCCTAAGCGCCCATTTGACTGGTAGTTATGGTGCTTACTGACCACCAGGGGGCAGATGCTCAATGCACAGGCATGGAAACATGGAACAGACTGATGAATCTCAGAGGGAACAGGGGTGGGGGGAGGGTGGGAAGAGATTAACAAAAGATCTTATAGGCATACTAGAGGCCTGGCGCATGGATTTGTGCATCAGTGGGGTCCCTCGGCCTGGCCTGCAGTGACCAGGCCGAATCCATGCACCAGGCCTCCCACATCCCTCAAGGGGTCCCAGATTGCGAGAGGGCACAGGCCAGGCAGAGGGACCCCACTGGTGCACATATCTGTGCACCAGGCCTCTAGTCTTCAGTAAGATCCTATGAAGTAAGAATTGTTACTTTCATTTTACAGGTGAGAAAACTGATATCAACGGAGCTAAGTAATTTTCTCTGGATCATTGTCCCCCTGGTAGCAAAGCTGATGCTTCTAACCACTACCTGCATGGTTTAAGGGTGGAAAAGGGGTTCATTGGGATCAAAAAAATTGTGTTTTGAAATAAGTAATAACCATGTTTACCTAAAAAGTAATCAAGGTGTGCATAAACCTGATGATAACAGTGTTACTGAAATACACTTTTCTCAAAGTGTATTAGTGAAGGGAGTGGCATACTCTTGTAGATATGGGTGGTCAGGTCAGGGTCTCAGCTCTTCCGTTTCTTCATTCTTTTCTTTTTTAATGTCCAACTAATGTTGCACAATACTGACACCCTCCTTCTAAATGATTTCTGTTACTGTTGCTTTTCCACTTGTTGGGCTCAGCAAGTTTGAATACCTTTTTCGGGATCAGTTCACCTTTTGCTCACCTTATTGTGCTGCGCCCTGCTTTTTTCTCTCTAACCATTTATTATGGGCTTTCTAGGTTCTAAGATAGTGTCCTACAAAACAAACTTTGTGATTGACACTTACAGTAAGAATTATACTCACATACACAATACTTGAAACATAACCCACTACTAAATCCATCTACAATACATTTGAGTTTATAAAAACCATGGGCTTATGATTATACTTAAAAGGGGAAAAGTTAATGTAAAGTATACAGAATAGTTATGATACATAAAAGCTAAATAAGGTGCCAATATGCAAAATATATAAAAAACTAACATCACTCAGTACCAAAAAAACAACATCAATCTTATTTTAAAACTAGGGGCCCGGTGCACAAAAATTTGTGCACTCGGGGTGGAGGGAGTCCCTCAGCCCGGCCTGTGCCCTCTCACAGTCTGGGACCCCTCAGTGGATGTCCTATGATGGCCCCAGTCTGCCAGGTGCCTTTTGTGTGTGTGTGTGTGTGTGTGTGTGTGTGGCCACTGGGGACCTGCCCCCAGCTGCATCAGAGGCTCGGAGCAGTCCTCCTGTGTGTGTCTACCTGCTGGGGACCTGCCCCCAGGCACACTGTGGAGGCTTGGAGCAGGCACCCCCTCTATGTTGATCTCTCAGACTCTTGCCCTCCCCTGCATGTTGTTCTCTTTTTTGAGCGTGGCCAGGGCTGGGTGCGGCCTGCCTCCCAAGCTTGCCTACTGCCCATC
>PVJC01004394.1:5072-64302 GCA_004026665.1 Murina feae
CCTGCAAAGTTTCTGTTGAGAAATCGGCTGACAGATGTATGGGTTCCCCCTTGTAGGTAACTAACTGCTTTTCTCTTGCTGCTTTTAAAATTCTCTCCTTGTCTTTTGCTCTTGGCATTTTAATTATGATGTGTCTTGGTGTGATCCTCTTTGGATTCCTTATGTTTTGGATTCTCTGCACTTCCTGGACTTGCAAGTCTATTTCTTTTACCAGGTGGGGGGAAGTTTTCTATCATTATTTCTTCAAATATGTTTTCAATATCTTGCTCTCTCTCTTCTTCTGGCACCCCTATAATTCTGATATTGGTTTGCTTGAAGTTGTCCCAGAGGCTCCTTACACTGTCTTCATATTTTTGGATTCTTTTTTCTTTTTGCTTATCCATTTGAATATTTTTTGCTTCTTCGTATTTCAGCTCTTTGACTTGATTCTTGTGTTCCTCTAATCTGTTGTTGGATCTCTGTATAATATTCTTTATTTCAGTCAGTGTATGCTTAATTTCTAGCTGGTCCTTTTTCATATCCTCAAGGGTCTCATTAGATTTATTGAGGGTCTCACTAAGTTTATCAGCATTTTCTAGAAAATTTTTGAAAAACCTTATAACCTTGGTTTTGAACTCTATATCCTGTCGTTTGCTTTCCTCCTTTTCTGTCATTTGTGATCCGTTTCTTTGTCTCTGCATTTTGGCTGCTTCCCTGGGTTGATAGAGTGGCTTTCTGTGCTAGGTGATCACTGAGAGGAAATGACCTCCAAGTCACTTGGTTATGCGAATCAGCTGTGTCTACAGTGGGAGAACTTCTGTGCTGGAGACACCCTTATGGGGCAAAAGCTGTTTCAGTGGGGCTTTGGTGCTCACGGAGCCTGCCCCAAGTGTGTCCCTTATGAATCTGAGGAGTTGTATTTAGGATTGTATCACTCAGACCCCTGGGTACGCTGGCACTTGTATCTCCAAGGAGGTGCTATTTTAGCCTTTGCCTGAGGCTACTCGGCCTTTTATATGCAAAAGCTTCTGTGCGCAGCTTGGGTGGGTCAGGGTCTCAGGGAGTCTACAGGGTGGAGCAACCAGCTATGGCTGCTTCTCAATCCTGCCCTAAGAGGCACCGAGTCTCAAGCCGCTCTGGAGTTCCTCTTGGTGCCTGATGGTGCCAGACAGTCCAGCTCCTCCCCGTATGGTTCTGAGTCCCTAGAAATTCACCTGGAACTGGAGTTCAGAGCCGTCGGGAGCTTATGCCTCCCTCCAATACAAAATGCTGCCAGCCCTTTCCGCAAGCCCCTTCACATGCGCCTCCATACCTCTGCACTTTATTTCTGCATCTCCTCTGCATCTCAGTCTCTTTCTAGTTGTAGATTTTCCACTCAGCCAGCCTTCCTGTGGG
The DNA here is from genome assembly GCA_004026665.1 of Murina feae. Taxonomy (NCBI): domain Eukaryota; kingdom Metazoa; phylum Chordata; class Mammalia; order Chiroptera; family Vespertilionidae; genus Murina; species Murina feae. The sequence continues at coordinate 6,447 of PVJC01004394.1, forward strand.
TCTGGGTGATGTCTGTTTTTTCTTTTCATTGTTGTTTTAAAATGGTTGTGCATGGCCGCAATTCTGGTGTTTATGCCACCATCTTGGTTTCTCCTCTTTTTTGAAAGTATCTTTATTGTAGATAGCTGGATAGCCTCTATCAACTTCCATTCTACCCTCCTAGTAGGAAACATTGGAATGCCCCAAACTGGCATCTTCCCAACTCTCCTGCAGTATATTTAATTCCATCAAATAGATGCACCTACTGAGAATGAAAAACAGAAATGCTTTGGCAAACAAGTCACTTTGGTGTAAGTTACTGAGACTGGCCTCAGCATTTCCAGTGTCTAGTCTATGGGTGTTGAAAGGAGGCTGTGGAGACAATTTTGATGAATGAAGCAGCTTCTTGACCATTGATGTGCCATGGCTCTCAATCATCCAGTGGTGGCCCCTGCATTTTAATTTTTCCATTTCTTCCAACAATCCTGTGTGCATCCAGGTCCCCATAGAGAAGCCCTTATGCTTGTACCAAGTAGAGTAGTATGTCTAGCACTGAAGTCTGTTACACACAGAGGGAGGTGTATTTTTAAAGTTTTTATTTCCTTTTTGGATTTTTATTTTCATGGTACTTTTCAGGTTGAAACATACTTCATAACATTGTAAAATAAACATACATATTTTCTTTTCATACAATGTTTTTTAAGTGGCAGAGTTATTTGTTAGATTTTCCCACCACATATGATTTCAAAAATATATAAAATAAGAGATTATTATAATAAAACCCAATGCGCCAATTACCCAGTTTCAACCATTATTAATTGACTAGAGGCCCAGTGCACAAAAATTTGTGTACTCGGGGCGGGGAGGAGGAGGTCCCTCAGCCTAGCCTGTGCACTCTTGCAGTCTGGGAGCCCTCAGGCGATGTCCACCTGCTGGCTTAGGCCTGATCCCCGGAGGAACAGGCCTAAGCTAGCAGTCAGACATCTCTCTGTCAGCCCAGGAGCCCTTGGAGGATGTCCACTTGCCAGTGGGGAGCAGGCCTAAGCTGCACTCATACATCCTTAGCACTGCTGAGGCAGCAGGAGAGGTTCCCACTACCACCGCTGTGCTGGCAGCCATCAGCCTGGCTTGTGGTTGAACACAGCTCCCCCTGTGGGAGCACACTGACTACCAGGGGGAAGCTTCTACATTGAGTGTCTGCCCCGTTGTGGTCAGTGTGTGTTATAGTGACCAATCATTCCCAGTCCGTCTGCTGGTAGGGTCAATTTGCACATTACCCTTTTATTACATAGGATAGAGGCCTGGTGTATGGGTGGGGCTGGCTGGTTTGCCCTGAATGGTGTCCTGGATCAGGGTGGGGGTCCTGCTGGGGTGCCTGGCCAGCCTGGATCAGGGGCTGATGGCTGTTTGCAGACTGGCCATGGCCCCCAGCAACCCAAGCTCCCAGTGAGGCTGGCTGGAGGCAGGTATCTGGGATTTATTTATCTTCTATATTTGAAACTTTGTTGCCTTCAGTGGAGGCCACAGCCAGCCAGGGCAGGCAGGAAGCTTGGCTTCCTCCACCATCAGGGCAACCAAGCCTCATGCTTGCTTTAGCTCTATGACTGCCAGTGGCATCTTAGTTGGATTAATTTGCATATAGTTGCTCTGATTGGCTGGTAGGCATGGCTTGGGTGTAGCGGAGTGACACCAATTTGCATATTTGTCTTTTATTAATGTAGATGGGCTGGCAATTTTACATCTTGTAAAACCCTATCCAACCTTCCCTAATATAGGTCATTATTAGCAAAGTGTGATTTACCAGTTTCATGAAGTAGAGGCTCATTAAATTCACAATAAAATTTAAGTCTTGGGTTCCTTTACATGTGCATAATAACAAAAATAAATAAATAAAACATAATAATAAATGCACATGTTATATCAACATAAAAATAAAACATTAATATAATTTATAATAATATATCATGATAAAATTGATACATTAAATAAGTATCTGACATATTATATGCCTTATAAATTTGCTACTTTTGGGGGCTAGATATAACATCATAAGCTCTGCCATATTTCTCTGTTTTAGAAAGAAATGATATTTGTGCCCCCAGCTCTATAAGATTTCAGGTTATCATAAATTTCTCTCATTATTTCAAGAAATACTTACTACTTTCATAATAAATTTCAAACTGGCTTTTTTTAAACCATATTTCTCTCACTAAAAATATATTGGGAGTATTATTAAACCCTAAAAATAGATAAAGTTAAAAATTAGCACTAATTAAATGTCTATCACACACACAATTTTAAGTATTTAGGGGCTCAGATTTTTTAAACAAATAATTTCTGCATATTTTCATTAGGATGTTGAACTGATTTGTAAGAGCCAGTATTTTGTGTATTCAAAAGTAAAAATGTTAAGGAAACAAAACCGGTTACAGGAAGGACAAACTTGCTTTTCAATATTACCTGAGCAGCCCTTCCCAGGTGTGCTGAGCAGTCACCCAGTTCAAGCTCTGTGTCAATGGATGAGCACCAGCCTTGTAGGAAATGATACTAATATACTCAGTTCTCTTCCCAGCGGCGCACAATTTCACTTTAACATGTCTGCTGGACTAATAACACAGGGGCATAGAAATATCATATTTTCCCCATCACTCACTGTACATGAACATGTTTTGCTTTTCCCTTCAAAAGCTAACACCAAAACAATGGACACACACACACACACACCATTGAGTTTTGCCAAAAGTTTTTTTTTTTTTCAGATTGTGCATACATATGACATATATTTGGAAGATTACATACAATTCAAAACTTTCTTGTGAAAATATTTTAGTAAAAATGATGGTCTCAGAAAAAAAAACAAACATGTTTCTCTTTAGCACTCAATCATGTAACTGTCAAAGACACACTGACCCAAACAACAACAAGTTTCTCAGTGTCATTGGTGCTGTTGTAATTGGCTAGTCCTATATAATAAAAGGGTAGTATGCAAATTGACCAAATGGGGGAACGACCAGTCGCTATGACACACACTGACTATGGGGAGCAGGCCTAAGCTGGCAGCTGAACATCCCCCAAGGGCTCCCAGACTGTAAGTGGGCACATACAATGGGCCACTAGTTATTAATAATAGGAAAGGAGCAAAAGGGAGGCCAGACATTATAAGCATGATTTTTTGGGCAACTTCACTAGGAAGCTGCAACTTTACACTTCCCAGGAAACCACCGGACCATTCCCTACACATCATTGGGGGAAGGGGGAAGATGAGTGCATGCACAGTGAGTTAGGATGAGGTAGGAAAGGTGCCTGTCAGTCAAATCTGGAACAGAGATCATTGGCCAGAAAGGGTGGGACCACTACCAGCCCATGGAAGTTTGGAGATACAGAATCCCAAGACAAAGGAGTTCACTCTTTTGGCTCTTGGCACTCTTGCCTCTTTGTGCTTTTGTGGCTCTCTAGCATTCACCTGTGTTCTCTCCATAGCCCTGTAACCTGGGAACAGACTGATGACCTGCAGCAGGGAAGACAAACTAAGCTAGCTTAATGCTAGACTGGACACTGCTCCAAAATAGAAAGGCAACTCTGGGCAGCAGCCTTCATTCCAATCCTATTTAAGGCACAGCTGGACTTCTTCCCCGACAGGATGAAGGGGAATGGGACCTGGGAAACTCAGGTGTAATTCCACAGAAATAAAACTTTCTACAATATCTCACCCTTCTGTGCGAGTCTCAGAAAATTCATTTTCTCGTGACATCACAAGAAACCCACTCTCACCAGCACCCATAGGAATGAGGAGAGCTCCCACCTATAACATCATCATATAATCGGAACTGTGTTTCATCTTTCATCAGGGAAATGATGTTTTTGATAAAACAAAATGAGTAAATGTTCAAGAATGCAATAGATTCTACAATAACATCTTTAATAATAAAAATTCAAATGCAAAGTCATTGTCAATCAACTCCCAGATCCACACCTGCCTATCTCTCATTGGACATTTCATGAGCCATACAATCATGCAACTCATTGTTTTCTGATTTTTTTTTTAACCCCACTGATAGCATGATGTCAGGGATTTTTTGAAATTCCTATTTGGGACTAATAGACTAATGAATGTGCAGTTTGACATCTTATAATCTCCTCTTTCAGGTCCTTCCCCACCGGCTTTTTTCTTCACCTGTGCCACTACAATCTAAGAAGCGAAGGGTTTTCGCCAATGCCATCAGCCTGGCTGCTGTCCCCAGGCAATGCCTTCTCTTGAAATTTTCCCTCAACAGCTTCCTCATAAAAGCTTACCTACTTACTCATTTTCTAGGTCATTGTTTTCAGCTTATTATTATACAGGGAAGATCTGGAAATCTCATTCCCTATAAGTGTTAGTAGCTGAGAGGAATTAGTCTGTTACCCCCCTAAGAGATTTGCATTTTAATAGAGGACAATTTCTTCATTACTCAAAGGAATGGAAGATCTCTAATGGTGGAATTTCAAGTATCACTGACACTTGTGGGAGAAATATTTGGGGTAAGAACACTTATCACCAAACCATAATACTTGAGATAACTACATTTTTTTTTTTTTTTTTTTACTATCTAGACTTAAGTTGAACCTGCATAGAAGAAATATTCATGTTTGAACAAGAATAAAAGCAGAACTAAATTTAAAGCAAAAATCTTAAGCTGTTGAACAGCCCTATTTTTTAATGGGATGCAGTATTCTCTCTCAGCTTCTTATTTTTTCTAAGTGGCATTATTATTCTCCGCAGCTCTTCTCAATTTCATTATGTCTTCACCAGTGTGGCCTAAAGTTTCCCTCAGCTCAAAACTTAAGGCAGGCTTGGTCCTGACCTTAGACCGCTAACCTTCCTTGTCTTAGAGCGTTTAATGTAGGAAACTTATACTTTTAAATTCTTTATTTGTTCCTTTGAGATATAAATCCTTTTAAAAACATCTTTCCAGTTTTACAGCCCAGGAATGATTTTCTCAGGGACCTGGAGTCATTCCCTTGAAATGTAATAATCAAGAAAGATAGCACCTCCATTTCCCAGTTTTTGTGGGAGGGTAAGAACCTAACTCTTTCCGGCGCCTTGCTCCGAGTTGTAACACTACAGTCCTGTCATGAAGATAAGGGGAAGTTTACTTTTACTTTGAGCAAAGCCAATTAGCAAACGCAGATGGCCTTCGGTGACCCCATCCCATCTCAGCTCTCAAAAACTCCCCTGTTTTTTGTGTCAGTGAAATTGAGTTCAGCATAAGATTTGGTCTCTTGCCCTTATTGCAATAGCTTTGAATAAAGTCTTCCTTGCCTGTATAACTTTGTCTAGTGTAATTTTTTCTTTGCCATCTGTACATGGATAGATTTAAGTGCCTATATCCAATTTGCTTACTTTGCCCGAAGATTCTTTCAAATATCCTGAAGCAAACATCCCTGAACATAACACGACGTAGGAAGCAGAGAAGTGCAATACCTTTTTTTTTCGTATCAACGGCAGTTTCCTTCTCCGTTTTCTTTTTGACGTCTTCTTTTTCTGGTAGTAAAATGAGAAAATTAAAAGCCTTTTCCTGTATAATTTTTATGTATGGGGGCACACATGATTACCGATAAGGTACATCTAATTCATCTTGTAAGTCAGAGCCATAAATCATGTCAAATATGAACGAACTGGCATCTCATAACAGAATAGTGACTTTGCTGTGCTTTCTCTTCAGGAAGGGAGCACATTTTTGCTAAGGTCAATAAAACCTATCACAACAGCAGAAATATAAAAAGCAATATTAATTTAAAATATGGTATGCTTCAATAGTTTTCCCAAAGAACTTTAAAAGGAATATACTGAATGTTCCCTGGGCTATCAGGCCCCAGGGAACATGTCAGAAAGTCATAAATGGCTGAGGCTCACTGGGGACTTCAGACTCACTGTATGAAAACAACCTAACCAATCTAAAAAGAATAAAACATAGCAAACTCATCAACCAGTTTCCTCGTTATACATTAAATAATGTGCTGTTTTGAAAGACAGTATTTTATTAAACAAAATGGATTAAATAGTAGTCATCCTATATAATAAAGATGTAATATGCAAATTGTTGTCACGTAACGACCGACGGACTGTGTAATGACCGGATCACAGATCAGCAGGGGCAGTGAGCTACAAGTGGGCGGTGGAGAGCTAAGGAGAGGGCAGGGAAGCAAGCTATGAGGAGGGGGGGCGGGCTACAGGAGGGCGGAGCAGCAGGCAGAGAGCTACAGGAGGGCAGCAGCAAGCTACTGGTGCATGGGTTTGTGAGCAGGGCTACTAGGATTCACATAAAGTGTCAGGTAAAGAACTGAATTAGAATTGGACAGTTATTCCTAAGGGGGGGAAAGGGAAATCAGCAAGAGTTTTAAAAATATGTTCAAGTTTAAATTTTCTTTTTAAAAGTTTATCAATTGCAACTTTATTTGGAATATTTATAAGTCTCAACTGTGCTTGTTAATAACAAAAATGAAATTATTAAGGAATTTATTTCCTAGAAAACAATAGCTTTGTCAATAGCGTTATAAATGGATACTAATCGATTTACGTGTTGGACAGTTTTTAAATTTCTTACCTTTCTTTTTTGTTTCAGAAGTCACTTTCTTCTCAGCCTTCTTCTTTTCCCCTTCTTTTTCTAGAGGAGAAATTAAAAATAGTTTCTTTACAAAAATTTAGTGCAAAAGAAAAGCTAAGACTGGAATGAAGGATTACTGTGAAGTCAATTCTGCCTGCAGATAGCTTTGTGAGTTAGAGCAAGTGATTTAATCTTACTGAGCCTTATTTTCCTCGTTTGTAAGATAACAACACCTCCCTCAAAGTTAGATAATGTTTACAAAGCTCTGGGCACAGCGCCTGGTTCATAGTAAATGCATAAAACTGCAGGCCGCTAATATTGCGTACAGCTAATAAACAAGACAGCTTTGAGCTTCCTGAACTCAACAATTGTTGAGGGCCTAAAGTGAAACAGTAATACATGAAATTACAACATATTTTCTGAGGAAAGATACACGTGAGCTCAAGGAATTGCTTTTGTTGCCTTTTCCTATGTTCAGTTTCATTCGAAAGAAGAAACCAAGCCACTAGGAAGCCCTTAGGATGCCCGGTTTGCATCTATTGTTTCTCAGATCTGCCTCTTGTCAGCAGCCATTGGGAGCCTGGTGACACTTAGCTGGCAGTGTGTTGGGGACATAACTTCCACTGCCCTCGCTGGGTGGCTGCATCGGCAAGGGTGCTCACACCATTTTCGCACCCGGACGTTTCAGCAAGTCTGGACACTGCATAGAACAGTATGTGTTCCCTGCGCACTTCAAGAAAGATTTCCGTTTCAGAGATCTGAGGGGCCCTAGGAACTGCAAATGCCCAGCCATAGCCATGGAACAACTGGACATCCCTGGACGTTTTTCTGGTAAGTGTACTCATTTCAAACAACAAAGCTCTGTGTCAGTGTAAGAGTTGTAAGAGAATGGAATTCTCAGTTCTCCTAGGTTTGAGGCGGCTATACGGGCAGTGCATGTCGGAAAGAAATTGATTTGTATCTTCTATTAGTGGCGTTATTCACCTGAGTTGCAATGTTTTTCTCTTTGTCATTTGTCTTTCGAGCACAGATGCTAAGCATTCCAAGCTTTCCGTTACCCAGAACTAGTGTAAGATGATTACTCTGCTGAAGAAATCCCACGGGCAGTTCTAGCGTGAATGCTTAAGTTACCTACTAATGACTGCATCTTATTAAACACCGGAATTTTAATTCATTCCCTTTGGTGTCCCCCTTTTTTTTACCGGCAAGATCAAAGACAACACTTTCTTTCAATGTTAGAAGTATAATTTATAAGGAACTTTTCGTGACTCCTACAGACGCGTTGGTGTGGAAGGGAGAAGCGCGTTCACACTCGGTCCAAGTGTGTCTGCAGCGCACCATCCCGGCGCGTCCAACCAGCACGCGAAAGCCAAGAAGTCAGATGTGGGTAGTTCCAGAGTTAGAAATAAACCAATTAAAATTTACTGCCATTCCTTTAGGCTTCATACATATTAAATATGGAAATGGTGTTTAAAATCCTGAATAAAGATTCTCTTGATTTGAGTAGTATTACTCCCAGCTTCTCTGGGAAAAATGTTATGTGGCAAAGGCATTTTCCATCTAATAAAAGTAAACACAGGTGCCAGGTCATTGGGCTAGCATTTGCTAAACACCACCGTCTGAGGGCAGGTACCAGGAAAGGGTTAATTAACATACAGACTACTTAAACATATGCTTAGCCTGTATCAAAAAATCCATGCCATGGTCACCGTAAAATCAGTCCCCACATCTCTATGTTTCATAATGTAGACAAATGAATGTTTCACTTAAAAGTTTGTGACAGTCATTCTTTTATTAAAAATATTTTTTATTGATTTTTTACAGAGAGGAAGAGAGAGGGATAGAGAGTTAGAAACATCGATAAGAGAGAAACATCGATTAGCTGCCTCCTGCACACTCCCAGTTGGGGATGTGCCCGCAACCAAGGTACATGCCTTTGACCAGAATCAAACCTGGGACCCTTGAGTCCGCAGGCCAACGCTCTATCCACTGAGCTAAACTGGTCAGGGCCAATTAGTCATTCTTATAGTGACTTTGGAATAAAAGTAGGTGTTTGAGGCCATAAGATTCTTTTCATTTTTATTTTTTTAAAAAGAGAATGCTCTTGCACAATAAACTCTACCTTTAAATGACTATATCTGGGGTTTTATTGGGGTGACACTGTATTCCTGCCTCAGTTCATATTGAATTAATGCTTCCATTATGCACTCTGCCTGTGATTATGACCATACCCTGTGAGAGTCATGAATAAGAGCAGAAGTCCACAAAGAGCAGGTATAAATAATATACTTTAGTAACATTTTTATGAAGTAGACCTTTAAGCTGTCATTACAGGACATACTTTATTCACGGAGAATTTATTTAAAACATCAACTTCTGAAGATTCTGCGTTTCGTCAAGCACTATTGTCTCTATTCCCTAGGTGATTTGGCAGCAGTGGAATTTGGTTTTTCATTTATAAAAGACACAATAATTTAATTATATACTGCTTGGATATAAAAATAAACCAAGTGTCTTTTATGAAACCTCTCTGGCCCCTGACATTTTTTTTTTTTTGGCTCAGCAGTGACTACTCTTCCTTTCTATCCACCTATGCACCCACTCATCAATTTCCTTTCTCCCCTCCCTCCCTCCAATGTTTGCTGTTTTGTTTCTAACAAGCTAGAGAAGAGTAAGAACAGTTAATATCATAGGTTTTCAGAGGATCCGCAATTACGAGCGTCGTTAGAATGTGAACATATCAGCATATTGCCTTTCTTTGGCAAAAAAGTGTCATAAACCCTGAGATGATGGCTCTGTGGGGCAGGGATGACAGGAAAGCTGGTTGAGAGAGAAAAATCTTCTCCAAAATGGGCAGCTCAGAGCCACAAATATGTTATTAGATTCTGCATAAATTAACATCAGATGAAAGAAAAATTAAAAGACTCACTTTTTACGTTCTAAGCCCTTACAATGGGCTTTTCTCTTGCTTTTAAATGTTTTTTTTTATTCCATCTCAAAGCCAGAGAATGCACAATAGTTAATTATAATTGTAAAGCTTTCTAAGATGCTTGTTCCTAGCAGACGGGGAAAACAAATGCAAATGTCTCATTTTCATCTTGTGTTTTGTTCCTCCCTCTTTGCATTTCTAGTGTAGAGATTATCCAAGTTTTACATGTTGGGTGGGTGCTTTGCTTTTAATCCTCTGTGGCCAGGCTTCATCTATTCTTGGTCCTAATTAAGTAAGCAGAGACGTATTTCTTTCCTAACAATGCATTCCAGCAGACCTTGTTACTGCCACCTTGCTTCTCTAGAGTGGCAGAGATTGCCTTGGAATCCCACTCACTACCACGATCATGGAAAATTTCACGTGAGCAGATAAGCTCAGCTACAGCAGTGGTTATAGAGTTCTTCATTGTTATCTACAGAGGGCCATGCACGCTCTTGTTCAGTTGGGTGTGACACTGGTCATGTGCTGCGACACACTGCATTTCATTTTCCTCACTTGAACAACGGGACTAATAGAATCTACCCTGCCAGCTTGTTGTGAAGAATGGAGAAACTGAGCTAGAGTGCCCGGCCCAGAATGCATGCTCAAAAAACGCAACAATGATAGCTATTACTATATTTTAGAAACAATAAAGATATGACTTCATATAATCCGTAGAGACTTCTTAGGTGTGATACTTATTAAATGTTAAAGTAAATGCACATTAATGTGTATGCTACTGTATGAAGGGACGCTGTGTCTGGAATATTTTGTGTTCAGAAACTTCAGGACAGAAGTACATACGTAAGAATCAAAGTATTGTGAAGGGGTACTGCACTGCAATGAAGTGGATTTCAGACTCAGTTTTGCTATAATTAGTAGCCACTGCCTTATGCAAACTGTGAGTAAATCTTCCAATTTTCACCATAAAAGGCAGGGGAATGAGTAGAGCATATTTAACTCTCTCTTTACCTGTTCATTTATTCACTCTCCAAATGAAGCATGTGCCAGCTTGCATTTGTTTCCTGATTTTGCTGGGAACAGTTAACTTCAAAAGCTTTAGAGTTATAAATAGCTATTGTATGTTCTCTGCCTGTTATGACTTAAAATTTTTAAAGCTAGAGACAAGTCCATTTTTAAGCCTTAAAATGAATATATGCATATACTCATGTATATTTGAATATGTATGCATGTATATATACTGTTAGGTGTTAATAAGGATCAGAAAAAAATTTAAATCTTGGTTTATAGAATCGGGGCATGAGAAGGTGGGAGATGACAGTACTTCTTTTTCATCGAGTTTTTTAAAATATATTTTTATTGACTTCAAAGAGGAAGGGAGAGGGAGAGATGGAAACATCTGTGATGAGAGAGAATCATTGATTGGCTGCCTTCTGCACATCCCACACTGGCGATTGAGTCCACAATCCAGGCATGCGCTCTGATCAGGAATTGAACCATGACCTCCTGGCTCATAGGTCTATGTTCAACCAATGAGCCACACTGGCTCCATTTTTTTTTTTTAAAGGTGGAACGTGGGTAAATCTTTCTGAATGGGTAAGATTTGAAAATATTTTTTAAAATAAAAAGTAGAAAGACCTTGGTCCCTTGGGAAGAAGAATTTCCTGACAGAGAAAACAAATATCTGCCAACACCTTGAAATGAGAACATTCTAGATATGTTCAAAGAGGAGCCCAGGACCAGGTGGCTGGAACGAAGGTGAGAAGGACAAAGGTAAGAGAGGTGGTCAGAGATGCAGCAAGGCCAATCCCAGGAAATCATGTTATTCATGGTGTGAATTTTTCATTTTACTGTAAGATATACCAATAAGGAAGTTCAAGGAAAGAAATTATGTGATGATGAGTTCTCTTTTAAGAGGAAGTTTGGCTGTTGCTGGGTAGTGGGAAGTGCCCCATTGGATTTTGAGATCGTGTTATAAGGAAGAAGACTAAGACAGTAAAATAATTCAGTACAAACATTCATTCCCCTTTCCTCTTTTTTTCCATGAAAGTTTCCGCTAAATTTTATTTGGGACTCTTGAACCATGGAACGATGGTAGGAGTACTGCCTTTAACTTGCAATCAGGGTACCATGACAGCAAAGCGCTCTAACTGAAGGACCTCACTTGAGTTACCTAGCATAACTAAGCTGGCCTTTCAGGACCCAAATTCATTGCCTTTGACTTCACGTTTCCTTTAGTGATGACTGAATTATTCTTAGAAGCCAGCTCTTCTCATTATCAACTATTTAACAACAAATGTCCTACAACCTGCAATTCTATAACACCCATCAGTGATTACCCAGAGACTTTTACATATATAGTTTATTTCCTGCATCAATAAATGTTTGTTTAGCTTCATAACCCCTTGCCAGGGTTGAGAGTTTAAAATATTCTTTTAGGAACTCCAGGTAAGAGAATAGGGAGTGAGAAAATTTATAATTACAATAAGGACTTTGAGTCTAAGGAACCCCACAGAAAGTCCCAAACCAAAGAAGGCCAAGTGAGAGTGTGAAAGCTACTCCACAGAGGAAGGACCACAGACAGAGACTGACAGACTGAGCCTGGGTATGAAAGACATGAGTTTTTATTCTAATTATAGTAGGACCTCAAATAATGTAATTTTGTTATATGAAATTTTGTTTTAATATTGATGGGATGCCATAGGACATTAACTCTTGGTTATATCAATAAACCAATGGTAAAATTGGTTTTGTTACACATTACTTCACTCAAAGTCACAGAATCTATCAATAATGTTGACAGGATTTATTATATTCCACCATTAAAGCTGTGTTACCTTAGGCAATTTACTTGGTTCCTCTGATCATCTCTGTAAAATTATGTAAAAACCATACCAACCACATGGATTTGCTCTGAGGGTTAAATGTGATTGTTTAAAAGCATACATCTTTCCCATGATCAGAAGCCTCATGTGTCTCCTTATCTGTCTCATTTTCAAATCCCCAAACTCCATTCCTACCCCATCCTCCAGCTGACACAATGAGCTTACTGCTCCTCTACTCAATTGTTTTAGCTGTAATATGCTAATGATGTGCTAAGGCTGCTCAACTGCTCGCTATGACCTCACTGACCATCAGGGGGCAGATGCTCTGACTGGTAGGTTAGCTTGCTGCTGGGGTCCGGCTGATTGGGATTGAGCGAGATGGGCCAGACACTCCCTGGAATCCTCCTGTGGTCCCTCCCCAGCTGGCCAACCTCCTGCACCCCTTCCCAGCCCCTCATGCACTGGTGGGGTCCCTTGGCCTGGCCTCTGGCCTCTCACAATCCAGGACCCCTCGGGGGATATTGGAGAGCCAATTTTGGCCCAATCCAACAGGTCAGGCTAGGGACCACTCTGGTGCATGAATTTGTGCACTGGGCCTCTAGTGTATATATATAATTTCATTATCATCTTAGCACTGTTCTAACTTAAACAGGTACTAAAATTAGTTTGGTTAGTATATTTTACCAAAAGTTATAACTAAGGTTAATTTCATTAAAAATCTCTGACAGATATGAGTTTATTTCACCACAAAACAAAGAAAAATATTATATTGGCTGAAAATTCAATAAAATTTATTGAGTCATAGAGTTAATGGAATAAAGACTGGGCCAAATTTCTATTTTATTGTTTTATGCTTTTTGCTTCCCAGGATATATCTCACTGAAGAGCTAAGGTGATAAAGTTCGGGGTTTAATAGAATTGTAAATAAAACATTACTAGCTCCAGCAAAGCATTGTCCTCGGATGCATGCTACGGTAAAAAATTATCTTGTAATAAGTTTCTTATAATGCTCCTTTCTCCTGTGAACAAATCTTACCAACATACTCTTTCTGGTCCCATGCAGGGCTTATGATTTTATTGCATAGCCTTGCCTTGCTCATATTTTATCTGTCTCTAACTTTGCAGCCTTTATGATCTGTACAACTCATTTTTGTACTTAAGTAAATAATGCTTCACAGTAATATCTAGCATAGGGGACATGCTCGTTTGCCCCAGGTTTGACATCTCTGGGTCATGACGATACCTTACACATCTGGGAGCTATTTAACCCAATGCAAAGCTATGGAGTCCTCACTCTGCTCTTAAGGTAGCTTTTTATCAACCCACCACCTGAAAAAATAAGTTTGAAATCTCTGGGTGTGAAAGCAGAGAGAGACGTAAGAACCATTTAAATTCAGTCCTCTACAATTTACAGGTGAATAAATGGAGGCTCAAGGATTCAATTACTTTTTCCAGGATCATACAACCAATGAGTGTCACTGCTGAGACTGAAAGCTGGGTTCTTGCTCTTCCTTCTAGAGTTCTTTTGCCCACACTTGTGTGATGGCATTTACAGTATTGTTTATAATCGCAGCACTAAGTTAATGCCAGTTGTACAAGAAGACGATAGGAAATACAGTATTTATTCACCTCATTATACTCGGATTTATTCAGGCAAACAGTACATGTGTAAGGAAATATTAAAAGTAATTAAAGTATAAGATATATACTCAATAAAGGGTCACTTAACTTCTTTCTTCCACACCTTTGCCATAATAGACAAACTGTGGCAATCTATACTAAATTTGAATGGCAGTCTTCAATTCTTCAGAGATCAATGGCAATACAAATATGATTTGGGGTTGGAGAGGTTTTTTTTTTTTTTTTTGAAAGACAAAAATCTTCTGGCATTGTTGATTAAATATATGTAATAGGACCATATATGGTAATTATGCTTATGCAAAGATTTTATGAACCAGTGCTTTTTTTATTTTTCTTGGTGTGATTGGGAAATAGATGGAAAATGTTGCTCAAAGGTCCCACTCAATCACTGAGGATTTTGAGGGCAGTAAAAATACAGTTCTGACAAACAGTCAATGGTAAAACAGCTCTCATGCTGAGTTAAAGCCGCCCATAATCTATTTATGTGAAAGTCTAATATGCTAAATTTCCAACTGCTTGGTCAACTTCTCGATCAGTCACTATGACGCACTCTGACCACATGGGGGCAGATGCTCTGACTGGTAGGTTAGCTTATTGCTGAGGTCCAGCCAATCTGGACTGGGTAAGACGGGCCAGACATGCCCTAGAACCAACTTCCCGCTGTCCTTCACTGGCCTCTAAAATATTTTTTCTAATTAATTTCCTTTCAATGTTCACAAATTCGTGCACCTGGCCTCTAGTATTAATATAATTAGATACCATTAGATTTGGTAGGGGAGGATAACTCACATACATCTGCTGTAATTGTGGAATGAATGAATAACTACGTAGACTTTTTGAACCTGCAGGCCTTTCAGCCCCAATAAGAGGACCCAATAGACGTGGGAATTAGTTCTGTCACAAAATTCAATACTTTTTAAAAAGAGCACGAAAATTAATATTATATTGAAGGTCAATATTGTAGTCAGTTCCAATTAAGTTGTGCTCACAATTAAATTCAAAGTGACAACAATGACCAAAATTATTGTGCAAGGTAGTCATTATATAAAGATCTTTTTCATGCGATGGTAGTAGAATTCTTTTTCTGGCTAAATATTCTAAAATATTATAGTAGAGGTCAAAGGAAACAACTTATTTAATACATAGTTTGTCTTTATATTCAAAGATTCAAAGCAATAATGCTTCATTATGATGTGCAAAGCTTGTGAAGTGGGAGAGGAGTAAAATCCAAGGAAGGCGGAAACACAGCTTCAAGGCATTGGATGAATGTCCTGACGTCAGAAGGACCCTGATACTTCGCAAATGGGGTTGGTGCTGTTGGGGACTTATTTCATTCAGTTCCATGAAAGCATAAAATGATCTTCGAAGGGCTTCACAGATATATAGAGTGTCTTCATCCATAACAAGGCCTGTGACATTTTTAGATTTCTACCGATAAAATCCTAAATTGTTTCCAATTTCCTAGGAGCAAATTTAATATCTAAGCCCTACTTTTTAAAACATTAACATGCAAACTATCTTTAAACTTCTCTATTTTGACCTGTTAGAACTGTACTTCTCAAATCAAATAGCTTATTTTAGTGCCACTGGAAGTTCCTTCTCGTGTAATGTCATTTTCTTGCAACTTGGTCCTAAGGAAGTTCCAGAGTAAAATAATGCATCAAGATTGTGCATAATTAGCCTCACTAAAAACAGCTTGATTAATACTAAATATGTCCTAGTTCCTAATCAATTATGTTAATGGAGTCGCAGGCAGAACATCTGCAGGCCCTGACAAAGCCTATGATCTCAGCATCTCCTGATAACGCAGATTCCTTGGAAAGATGCTCAGGGCTGGCATCCTCAGTGCAAAGACTCTACCTCTCTATGAAGTAAAAGTGAATTCTAACAAAAGCCTTGTGGTTCTGCAGCATTGCTATGTTGCTAATTTACACATGGTATTGGGTTCCAGGATAAAATATTAAATTAAATCACTCTTTAAATACAATGATACGATCACAGTGTCCCACTTAGCAAGTGATACACCCCCTTTCCAAGTGACACATAGGCAAAATATGTGCTGCTTTGTCTTTTATGAATCTCTGCTGGGGGATAAACTCGACTCAAACACTTGAATAATCTGACTTTACAAATCTGCCTTAAATTGGAGAATTGGAGTCCCTTGATTTATGTCCACCTCAAAACAGTAACAGAATTAGAATCCGATGACACTTAAGGTGACACTATTATTTATAGGCTATCTCTTGTCCTGTGAACATTTGGGCAGTGATATAGTCACTTGTCAGTTTTGTGTCACATTATCCTGAGTCACATAAGCTATTATAGTCCAAACTAGAGGCCCAGTGCATGAAAATTCATGCACTCATTGGGGTTCCTCAGCCCAACCTACACCCTCTCACAGTCCAGGACCACTTAAGGGATGTCCACATGCCGACTTAAGCCTGCTCCCTGTGGATGGAGCCTAAGCTGGCAATCAGACATCTCTCTGGCAGCCTAGGAGCCCACGGAGAGCGGGCCTAAGCTGCAATTGGACATCCTTAGTGCTGCCGAGGAGGTGGGAAAGGCTCCCACCACCTCCGCTGTGCTCACAACCATCAGCTCAGCTTGTGGCTGAGCAGAGCTTCCCCTGTGGGAGTCACTAACCACCAGGGGGCAGCTCCTGGATTGAGCATCTGCCCCTGGTGGTTAGTGTGTATCATAGCAACTGGTCATCCTCAGTTGTTCGCCATTAGGGTCAATTTGCATATCACCATTTATTATATAGGATGCCTACAAAATATAACTCTGTTCTCTCTCTCTCTCTCTCTCTCTCTCTCTCTCTCTCTCTCTCTCTTCTCTCCCCTCTCTCTCTCTGACTGGATTGTATAAATTTTTTAAAATATATTTTACTGATTTTTTACAGAAAGGAAGGGAGAGGGATAGAGAGTTAGAAATATCAATGAGAGCGAAACATCGATCAGCTGCCTCCTGCACAGCTTCTACTTGGGATGTGCCCACAACAAAGGTAGATGCCCTTGACTGGACTCAAACCTGGAACCTTTCAGTCTGCAGGCTGACACTCATCCACTGAGCCAAACCAGCTAGGGATGTATAAATTTTTTAGTAAATAATTTGCTTACTAGCTAGATAAATTATACACAATAGTAGCCAGTGCTAAGCTTACTCAGAGGTTTGTTGTTTTAATACCTTCAGTATAAACTGAGTTATATTTGATTCCAGTTAAGAAAATTTTTAAAGTAGTTAAGTTCTATCAATTGTAAGCATACATAGAAGTTTATGCAAGTTCAGAAATTATGCTGTCAGAAAGAAAAGAGTCACAATCACGGATTGATTACTCAAAAAACATTTAAACAACTCTAATTGTATGAGGTAAACATTTCAGCTGCTTTGGTTATATATTAATTAAGCTTAAAGTTTATCAGGTGCTATGGGCTGAATTGTGTCATCCTCCAAATTCATATCTTGAAGGCCTAACCTCCATGGGACTGTATCAGAGACAGAACCTTTCAGATCAAATGAGATCCTAAGGGTGGAGCCCTGATCCTATAGAATCAGTGTTCTTTAGGAAGAGGAGATAGCAGAGCTCTCG
Organism: Murina feae; assembly: GCA_004026665.1. NCBI lineage: Eukaryota > Metazoa > Chordata > Mammalia > Chiroptera > Vespertilionidae > Murina > Murina feae. The sequence continues at coordinate 23,994 of PVJC01004394.1, forward strand.
CTCTCTCTAACATGTGAGAACACAGCAAGAAGGTCATTTGCAGGCCAGGAAGTAGGTTAGCTTTAGGTCCAACCATGATGAAACCCTGCCTTTGCTCGCCCATCCTCCAGAACTTCGTGAAAACAAATTTCTGTTGTTTAAGCCACACGCGGTATTCTGTTATGGTGCGCATGCATACTAAGACACCAAGGTTGATCAGACATTTTTAGAAATTATTATATCAAGAGAAAATTGTCTTCACATAATTGTCACACATACAGAATCTGGAGCCACGTGAGAGAATGGATGAAGGAGATGTGAAAGTTGATGGAGACAGTGGGGAAACAGTAAGTACAAGACCTGTGGGGAACAAATAAAATGTGCCTGTGGCCCAATGGAATGGGAGAGAAAAGTTTCGAGGCCTGGATCTGATCTGGACTGTTTTACAAACACTTGAGAAGCAGTGTTGATTTGGGGTCTTGAAATGCAACATTACATGAACTGTACATTCCATTATGGTCTTTAATGATCAAACAAATTATTTTTTCATATTGGAATTTATATAGTACTGATTTACAAATTGTATGGGGTTTTATTTAAAGTTTATAAATGCTAATTTATTCCATTCATGTAGATAGACAAGTCAAAATATTTTACATATTATTTAATAGGTTGCTATAATTTACAAGTATAATGTAACCTTTCCCCCACTCCCAATGGTATTTCTCTTGCTATCTTGTGAGACTTTCTAGAATGCCTCGGTACTTAGCCTGAAACCTTTGTGTTTTTTCCCCCAGACAACTGGCAGTCAAAATGTTTTCACATATGGCATTCCAATAAGTCTAAAAAAGATTTGGCCAATCATAGGTTATTCAAATAACTAATACTAAGTTAAAAGCATTTTTAGAAATATTGAATTGTCTTCACTTCTCTCTTAAATATTCTAGGGGTTTGCTACTCAGATGTGGTCCAGGACCAGCAGCACCAGCAATATTTGGGAGGTTGGTAGATATGAAGAGTCTCAGTCCCCATCCCAGACCTACCAACCAGAACCTGCATTTTCACAAGAGACCCAGGTATTTATGTGCACATGGAATTTTGAGAAGCATCATTAGGATACTCATCAGAACATGATGTTTCTATCACAAAACCGCATGAAGTCTAAAGCACAAAACTTTGTCTCCATTTTACAAAACTTGTTGATGACTCAGAAGACATGAACATCTACGTAATTCTCAGGCTTCAATGTCTGCATACTAATATAATAGAAACTTCTCTGGGCATAGGGCTGAAATCTCACTCTTGCTATTTACTAATATAGCATAAATAAATAAACAAATCCCATGTCTATATTCGTTAATTTGTAACAATAATGCTTACTTCACAATGTTTTGGAATATCAAATGTAAAATGCATATGGGTGTAGCAAACATAATATTCTGAATAAATGTGAGTTGAAGAGAACATACCCATGAGTTAGGCAAGACTTGGTCAGGATCTGGCCCGACAAATGCATAGAACATGCTGGCGTGGGAACATAATCCTAGAAAAACTTTACTACTCAAATCCCTCCTGGCTATTGAATGTGTGAAATGTAAATGTGTAACCAAAAGCAACTCTATTTCAATGTGCCACAGAGAACTCATGTCCCAGACTGTACCCATCACCTTCCTGCTCCTCATCTTGGGCTATTTCATTTCAATGGCTTTCCATCTTAGTTAATGGCAGTATTGTCCACCTGTATACCTCATTCAGGAAGCCTGGCGTCATTCTAATTCCTTCTTCTACCTCAGCACCTGTATCCAGTCTGATACTTAGATCCATCGATATTCTTTCCAGATCTTTTGCTGATCTATCTCATTTTCTCCACCCACTACCCACAGATTAATTTAGGATTTACAATTTATTTGGACTACTCTTTTCCAAGGAACCTACAATTAATCTTATGGCACCAATCTACCTAGTAAGATGACAGTAGAATTGATCTTTCAAGACAAACATGTCTATTACATCCATGAGAAATTTCCAATTGTCTAGAGACAAAAATAAAAATCTCTTGGCTGAGGAGGCAATATATGTGCTTGTATATGCACAAAATGTCTCTGGAAGGAGCTGACATAGGTTGGCTCTAAGGAGAACTGTGTAGTTGATGAATAGGGTCAGGAAGAAAACTTTTCACCCTACATTGTTTTTGCAACTTTTACATTTGGTACCACATAAATGTATCAAAATTTTGAAAGAATAAAAAATCCTCAGCTGGGTGAAATAGCATTTGCTATTCCTGGGTCAAGGATTTGCAAGATAAAGTACAATCAGAATTTTAAAAAAGAAAGAATAAAAAGGAAGAAAAGAGAATAAAAAATGTTGGTAAATTTACCTGCAGGATGAGTGTATTTGGGATTTGTTTTACTATTTGTGCTTTATAATAAAAATAAATCCCAAGCTTGCCTATACAAGGAGGTTCATGATCTGTCCTCTGCATATCTTCCTAGAAGCTCCCCCAAACTCTCTCTAGAACTTCTTTTCTCTCTCCATTATACTTCTCTGGATCAAACTCTGTTCTTACTCATCTCCATGCCTTTATTTACACCAGTGATTTTAACGGTAATGCTCTTTCCTTTCTTACCTACATGATGAACACCTCTTCTTGGAACTTACATTTCTCAGTTATCTCTACAGAGAAACCTTTCCTGGGTCCTCCTCACTCCTTCCAAACAGAGCTATCTCCTCCCTTCTCTAATCGCCCAGCATACTTTTTACTCACTTACTTTTACGTTCCTATCACATTGTGGGAATCAACCCACCTCTTAGAACCCAACAACCAGGCACCTCTTGGAGTCTCTGTGCTTTACAAGCCTCTCTGGGCCCCCTCCAGCGATTCCCTGCCCTGGGTCTTTGGGAGGCGGGGGGTAACGGACAGTAGCCACCTGGAGTCTCTTCTTTCTTACACTCTAGGTCCTGGGACCCTGAAATTTTCCCTGAAAAACCCCTATTTTGATGCCAGTAGCTTCATGGACCTTTTCCTGAATGAATCCTTGTAAGTTTGGTCACCATGGTTTCAAGGGGTGATCAAAGCCAAAAGGTATCTCCTGGGCAGAGGGGACAGAACTTGGACAAGCAGGTTAGTATCCAGGTGTGTACACAGGTCTCTTTCAGTGTGTGACAGAGCCAAGGTGGAAAGGATGTTTTGGTGATCTAGGTGAGACCTCCATTTTTCTCTTGCAAAAAGTTAGCAGTGCACTTGGCTTTAATTACTTTTGTTTATATTGGGCTCTTCTTTAACTACTTGTAATTTTATATTTATAAACTAAGTCTTGGTAGGACAGGGACTATTTTGTATTAATGTCTGAATTCCTAGTACTTTGGACAATATCTGACATTATTCCATTGGTTGGAATTTATTAAAGAGTAGTCAAATGAGTAAATGAAGACTTAAATAAATTATATTAAATTTCTAGTATGTTTGTTCCTAATATAATATTCTCATTCTCTAATTTTGCTGATTTTAAAGAATAAACTATTAGTGGTAATTTGCTAAGTTTATAAAGCTCATACACACACACACACACACAATTTCATAATAACTCTATTGGATTAGGGTTATTCTTGTTCCATTTTAGGGATGAAAATCTCATGAATTTAACTAATTTTCCAAATTTGCATGTCTAGTAAGGGGTAGAATTCAGTTGTAAGACACTGAATTAATCGAGTTGTGATAAAACTGCAAAAATTGAAAGGCATATATCTATCCATTTGTCCCTATTCTTTCTGGTTGATTTTTAGGGTACAAAGCTAGTCATCCTTCTAGAAGTTGGGATTACAAGATAGAATCTTAAGAGGAAAATTTTGGTTTTAAAAAGGAGTAAACTGTAATTAAAGGAAAAATAAACTGTAGCTATGAAGTATATAGACAAAAGAAAAATTACTTGAGAAAACATGAATTTTGTTGTTGCTGGTATTATTTTTTATTTTGTTTCTCTACATTCTACTTTATCTACAATATAGAAGATGTTTGGAAAAACTAAATAGAATACTTGCCTTCAGGAGCAGGTGAAGTTGGAGTGGGTCTGGAAGCTTGTTCTGTTGGTAGCAGAGGTGGTATGGCTGGGCTTTGTCCTGTGTATACAATCAGAAGTGGGCATTGAAAAAAGTATTAACAGATTTAATATCCACAACTAAAATAGCTTGATCTTCCCCCAGCATGCATAATTCATAAACTGAAATATAAATCCATATTATTATGCAATAGGCAAATTGTTATTAGCTGAGATCTTTCAGTAGATACAGACACAGATGCAGTTATCTTCAGAGCCATTTCTGAATATATTACTTTTCATAAAAATATACACAATGTTAAATATATTTACTGGACTTCATTAATGAAAAACCTACATGCAATCAAATAAGGTAATTTATTTTCAGTATATACTTAAATTAGAAAGCCTAAAATCACAGGTGCTGAGAGGAATCACCATTTTTTCATTTAAGTAAAATTTTTCAAATGATATAAAAGAAGCTTAAAATTCATAGGCCTTTTGATGTTAAACAGGTACATTTTCTCCTGCCAAAATAAATGATCTGCAATGAAGTAAATAATGGGCCAAAGGAAAAATATATTCAGTTTTATAGAGGCTTGCAATGCTCCCTCAAATCTCTTGGCTTATTATGAACTGTATAAAAATCTACAATCATTTCTGAATGCTTCCTTATCCCAAGTGATTTCTTTAATTAACCGAAACCACCCAGCTCTTGAACTGTAAACATTAACCAACATGTGATTCCATATGAAATGCTTGCAAAATGTTTTATCATTAATGTTCATTTTATGAACTCCTGCTGTATAGTACATTTTCATCCGGGAATCGATGTGGGCACATGTACCTTCTAAAATCTCACTGACAACTAGATATTATCAAATGTCAGCAGATCTGCCTGCTTACTGGAAGTCTTCCTTTTTTAGAATTCATCAAAATTACTTCGCTCTGTAGTAGATGAGTAAGCAGAGCAACCCGAATTCCACACACCACACTCTGTTGTGATGAGAAGGGCAGAATTCCAGGCCTAGACCCTCAAGCCAAGGAGAGGTCAGTCTCCTTTCATTGCAAGGGTTTCTTCTAGTTATTATAGTGAATTGGTAGATTTTTGAACATGTTCAAGCATGTATAAAATCAAAACACATTGTTTCATAATATGCAGGCTGTATGTTATGAAAAATACAAATCCATCTTATTATTAAATTTATTTCCTCACCAGCACAAAGATTTGATGGAAATGTAATGCAACTAGGAAGTTCTTTTGTTAGCAGGCAAAGGAAACGTAGGGCTGAGCATTCTAAAAACACTTCGCTCCACCTTTTCCTCCCCAGCTAACACGTACAATGCGTATTGTGAGCCTGGGACAGTCTCAAACAGTTGTGGCATGTCAATCTTCTCAAAATTCTTAGGGTATAATTTTCATTTTACAGCTTGAAAACAGAGGCAAACAGGGTGTAGGACATTCAACTCCTAAGAAGTGGGGCTGGATTTCCATACGCTCTGGGTCTGAGGTGTTTTACGTTGCTTTCTGACTAAGGCGAGCAAAGCATTATCCCATGTTAGGGGTCCATGACTGCCCTGGGAAAGGACAGAGGAGTGAGGCTTCCCCTCCGTTCCCACCTGCTTTGTAAGTCACAGGGACAAATAGCTGGAAAGATTTGCTCTCAGATCTTGCTTGACAGCTATTTTTGAAAAAATATTACCAAGGCAGAATGTTTTTTGTAATTATTAAAATCTAGGGGGAGTCTAGATTTGGGGAAGAGTCAATTAAATGACTAAAGCTTCAAATACAAGTGGCCATGAGTATAATCCCATTATTTCTAAATACTGAGGCTTTCAAAAATACTTTCATAGAATGGTGCTTGGTCAACCTAAGCTGTTTTCACCTCTATCTGAAGCTTCCATAAATAGCAGTGAGTATATCATCATAATCTTTTATAGTCGATACGATCTTTAGGCATTAATTCAAAATATATAAAATTATTTCCCTGGAAAAGTATTCATAATATGTATTATAAAATATTCTTAGACTTTCCTGGAGGAGATATATATCATTATTTTTGCTTTTTAATTAGCACTTATCATGCATCAGCACTGAAGAACCATTAAACACCAACCCTGCCTTAAAGAAGTTCCCAATATATCGGCCAAAACAGACTCACAGACACATCGTTATAATGCAGCGTGGTGATGGGAAATAATATATACAGGGAAGACATTGTAGACAGATTCCTGAGATTCATTGGAATGTGCATTTAACAGCCTAAGTGGAGTTTTCCAGGTAAAGAAGGTGGGGGGAGAGGGGAGAGAAGAATGGATTCCAGACAGTGAGAATCTGGTGATTAAAAAAAGCCAAAATATGTAGAATTATTAAAACACACAACCTGGTGGTTTTCATTATAAAGTACAATATCCAGTTTCTATCAGAAATTCTCTCCTACTGTAATGAACGGTATTGCACTCTCCAGTGTGGCTGACTGTATTATTGTGAGGCAGTGGATGTGGTGGGGAAGAGGGGTCACAACAAAAAGAGAAAGAGAAAGGCAGATGGCAATGACAGGCAGCCCCTGCAGGGGAGTGATTAGCTCTGGACAAGTTCTTGTTGTGCTGGGAGGCACCAAAACAAATCAGGCATGCCACCCTTGAGTGAGATGCGTGACTTTAGTGCAGACTTATAGAAGAGTATTTATTTACATTCAAATAATGTCAGAAAATACTATTGAAATTAGGGATCATTTTGCTCTATGAATGAATACATTACATATAATATACAATAATATGTAATAAATTATATCAATAGAACATTATATTGATAGAATTTTATAATAAAAGCAATATTTAGTATAAAGTCTTTACGCTTGGAATCAAATGGCTGTGAGAGTTTCAGCTCGATCATTTGTAATCTGTGTGAGCTTGAAAATCTGAAGATTCCAAGCATCAGTTTATGAAATGAGGATCATTTAGGGCTGTTACGAGGATTAAGTGATAAAACAGCCAACACATAATACTCAAAATATTATTTCTTTTGTCAATGATGTATTTACAGTTTATAGCCCATTTATTCTCACAAGAGGACTTGAAACAGACTTTTGCAGAAAACAAAGACATAACAGATAAAATTTAAAATGATAAAATAGCACAACTCATTTACAGGAAAGATGATTATAATTTTATTAGGAGTTTATTCCTTCAGAATCCCTGAGGATTATTACTCTCTGAAGGAAATATTTAGGTTGCTGAAATTTACAGTGGGACTCTAAAGGTGTCCTTCATTTTACAAGCTTTTACCTGGCAATACCTCTGACATTCATGCATCGTGAATTGGCTTTATTTTTGTTCTTTGAGTGATTTTTGCCGAATTATTTCCATAAACTTGAATGACATGTTTATAAGTGGCCAATATTTTATTGTGCTGAATTCTTTCTGCCAGAAGTGAATTTAATTGCTTTGGGTTTAGTCAAATTTCACCAGGGATAGTTTACAGTGTGCATTCCTACTAATGGTCTAAACTATTTGATATTTCTTTATTTTGCTAGAAATAATGGACAGGATTACTTAGCATGTGGGCAGCTGTGAGCTGAATTCAGATTGCATGAGTTAAAAAGAAATGCTATATTAAAGTTTAATTTGTCTAGTTTCTTCACTAGGGGATTCCCAGGTTAAAAATCATTTCTAGGTAACTGAATCAACCCTTTAAATCTTGAAACAAATGTTGAGGGTACTTTTCCCTCTAATGCTCGATATTTCATCCCTTAGGTCACCACTGCATTTTTAGAGGTACTGAGTACATCAGAAGACTATAAACTCTCTGAGAGGCCTCTGAACTGCAAGCAATGAATGGCGATGGATCCTGTGATGGAGAAGGTGTCACTCTAGTAAGCGATCATAGAGTTAAAATCTATTTAAATTAAAAAACATATACAAAGTGTGAAATCACTACAAATTCTTATCTCAATTTTTTCTTTCAGTTTCATAGAAGACATTTGTAAATCTATGTTAAAGGTAAAATCGGAAGATATGAATTTAGTAAGAAAATGATATTGCATTACTTTTATGCATCGGAACAAGATTCCCAGGATGACTATTTTTGTAACATATGGAATAATATTTTTAATATTTAAAATTTAATAAACACTAAAATTACATGAAAATATGGCTTTATATATTAGGCTGAGACATGTGATTGTGTTACAATAAGGACACCTTGACTTTTAAGTTTCCTTACCGAGAGTCTTTTGGTTTGCTTTGTATATTTGGACCATGTTCAAAATGAAGGGAAGGATTTGAGGTATCACCCACCTCTCCCTATCTTATCCCATCTATCCCAGGTCTGCAAATTTGCATATGAAAAGATCATCTTACCTATAAGGAAACATCTGAGGAAGTTCGGGCATTGGTATCAAGGAGGTTTTCACTATAATCATAAGCATCTTCATCTCTCCCCTTTTTGTGTTGCTAAATTCTACACATGCACTTTGCATTCCTTGCACTTAGTATAGCGGAGGGGACAGAGAGTAAACAGGAAATTATACTTACGTCTCAGTTGTTTCAAGGCAAACTAAGCACTGTGGTGTCTGACCCAGTCTCCTATGGTAAGTGTTGTGGACATAACAGTACAAATGAAACCACTGAAGGACCACAGTGAAAGCAGAGAAATACCCTGTTGTTACAGAGCTTACATTAGAGATGGAGGAGACAGGTGATAAGCAAGACAGATCATTTTAGACCTCCTACAGGTAGAAAATTAAAAGCAGAGAGATGAGGCAGAGGAGGCTGGGGAGCGAGATCATGCTCTGGACAGTGAAGAGCAGGGCAGGGCGTCCACAGAGCAGGGCTGGACTAAATGTAGGGTGTCCCCAACGCGTAGACACACGTTTTGAATAATTATAAAGGCAGTGTTTATTAAAACATTCATTTTCAAAGCTGAGCTGTCAGCTGTTAAAGTGTGTGTACATTCTTGGTGGGACATCCTGTACACGGAGCTTTGTGACAACTAGGAAAACACCCTTCTCTGGGCGTGTGCAGCCTCCCAGGAGGACTTGCTTTGTGCAAAGCCAAGAGGCAGCGCTTGGCCTGGGCAGCTGCCGCCCCAGGCCGAGGCAAGCTGTCTCCAGGAAAGGAACGGAGTGTGGGGCCTTCTGTGTAAGCACACAAACTGCACGAGATTGTATACTGTACGGAGTGCCCACTCCCCCAGATGGGTACACTTGAGCTCTGACTTGAATACGAAAGAGCAAACCACAAGACGATCTCTAATAAAAGGATTGCTGACAGGGAAAAGCAAGACAAAAACCCAAACCAGGCACCAGCCCAGCTTTCCTGAAGGACAGAGGGGCTGCAGGGCACAGACCGGGTCCCATCACAGCACTCTAGGTGGTTCCACTATGTTCGGAACAGCCTTTGGGGCAGTGTTCTAAGGCCAATGGTAAGCTTGTAAAGGGTTTATATGATCGATGGGTGTTTTAAAAAGATCACTGGCTATTGTGTGAACAAAAATAATGCTTGTAAAAAAATAAAAGGATATGAGAGACAGTAGGATATGAGTTGGAGATTATTGAAATAAACCAGATGAGAGATGATGTGGGCTTACCCTGGGAGAGTTTCAGTGGAGATTTAGTCATTCATTCAATAAATATCTGTAGAGTGTCTGCTAGTATTGTGCACTTCTCTAGGACATGGAGTTATAGTTGTGAACAGTACAGACAAAATCACCTTGTTCATGGAGCTAAGATTCTATTAAGAGGGACAAAACACATCAGCTAAATAAGTAAAATGGAAATAAGTATCCTATTTTAAAATGTATCAAGGAAGAGTAATGAGAAATGCTAGTCAGAATAATAGGTGGCAATCTATAATAATAAAAGGATAATATGCTAATTAGACCAGGTGTCCTTCCAGGATGAAGCCAGGGCTGCAGCCGCCACAGCTGTGAGGGAGGTATCCAGGCAGCCAAGGCTGCAAAGGCCTACTGTTGCATGAATTTCATGCATCAGGCCTCTGGTTTTAAATATATGGTCAATAAAAAACATAGAAATCTTAGATAGGTGGATTAATTCAGAGTTCATTTTGACTTAAACCCAGTAGGACTTTTAGATGAATTTGAGGTGGGAAGAGAGAGAGAGAGATCAAGGATGCACAATTTAATGTGAACATCTGGAAACAAATGAGAAGTCGATACCCAGATACAGGCAGCACATTTTCCATTTACCCATCTCGATACTGTGTACGGACTAATGGCTTCATTGTTTTGTCGCTTGAATTATGAGTTCTCACTTTTGCCAGAAGACATATATAGAACACACTAAAGAAGAGGATACACTTATTTCATTGGGTTATCCTAATAATATATTTTAATAGTAATTAATTCTCATATTTTTGATGATTTTAGAAAGTTTTAAGCAAATGGATTATTTCGTGTAAATTGGCTATGTGACCCTACTAAAACACCAAAACTTCAACTTCTTAGATCAAAGAGCATCCTCCAAGCCACAATGTTTCTACTAGAAAGGTTTCTTTGCTTCCTATAAAAAGTTTCCCTAATATTTCCATGTGTTATTATATATTTGCATATTCACTTTGATGGAAAGCAAGGACAAGTAGCCAAATACATATTTCATACGTTCTTTTGATCAAAAATGATAAAGGTAACATTTCTGTTTTTTCTCCTTCATCTTCAATTTATGAACTAGAAAAAATTTCATGGAATAGTCAACTCAAAAAAAAGGAAATAAATTCATTCAAGATCATATTATCGTTCCATTTATTATTTTACCTCGATTATGACAGAATATCTGATGTTGAGAACTTAACAAAAGTAGATGCATCAAATCATAATTATAGAGTTTGGGGATGTAGAAGGAACTTTTGAAATCAGCTATTTCAAAGCCCTAATGTTTTAAATGAAAAAGAAAAAAGGTCTCTAGAAAGATAAGTGGCTAAACCAAAGTCCTACATGGAGAGCAGAACTAATTTAAGGTTAAGATTTTGGGGCTTCATTTGGTTTTTCTACCTATTGAATACCTATTTAGAAAGTTAATATAAATGACAATTATTTTACCTATTATGGCAAATGACTCATAACCATTGGAAGACCTGTAAATATTTATTTCCTAATATACAAAGTTATACAGTTTTCTTCAGTAGTCATGTTTTGTTTAACATTAATTAGATGCTGAATTAACTTCAAGGAACCCATCAGAGAGGCTCAGTACATTAAGACAAATTTCCTTATTACCTGACCTCATTGTCACAATTCTAAATACATTGCTAATTGGTATGTTTTCAAAACTTTCAGAATGACTAATTCTTCTTTCCTCAGATATATTTTTTTCTAGTTATCTGAACAACATCTCGTTCAGCTCCACACCAAATCATATTTGTACACAGGGTGAGGCCTGGAGGAGACAACGAAGATGGAATATGCAGACAAATAGGTAATATTAATTCTATATTTTTCTTTTAGTACAAAGGCCAAAGTTGGTAGAAAAAAGAAGATTTATAAGACATATTAGATGGATTAAATTTTCCATTTAAAAATATAAAAATATAAACTATCTCATGTACTTAAAATGCAGATGTCCTACTTGCCATGGAGTCATCCAGTGAAATGTTAAATATCTGCAGAATTTCAAATTCTCATCATTTGACAAATAGTGTTGCTTCTCTTTTATATAGAGATCTCACTCATATGAAATAAAATAAAATAGACTCTTTTTAGCTGCCCATGTAGCCATCTCCACACCCCTCCAGACTGCAACTGTCCCACCCTTTGTTCCCACCTGTGGGGAAAATTGTTTCCTTTTTTAAAAAATTGTCTCTGACACATGAAAATATTCTGTGTTCATAAGCAATTCAAAGAGTCATAAAAAGCCTAAGGAAGAACCACAGGGCCAATTAAAAGGGGACCTTCTGTTTTTGAAATATACCTCAGGAAGAAAAAAAATGACTTGATGTTTTGTTTTAGGGCAACTTTTTTCTACTGGGTTTTTTAATAAAGATAACAAAACTCCACACCTTTTCAATTACAGGCATAGGACATCAATTTAATATTTCAATGCTGTACTTAATAGATAAAGGATAAAATGGGAACATGATAATAATTACTATTTAATAGGCTTAAAGCCACAATTAAATTTACAAACATATTCTCACTTGAATGACACATTTAAGTCATCCAGCTTTTCTTCCTGTTTTAAGTTGTATGTAATTAATATTACTTTGGCATTTAAAACAATGCACACTGCTTATCCAGTGTCTGCCAGGAGGCTATTTATAATTATACAAAAAATAATCCTCTGGGAGGAATCATTATTAATGTAATTATTGTCATGCATCACAGAAAATAGAAAAGGTTTACATCTTATGAAACTGCCATATGAGAGAAAATATTAAATCATCAGTTTGTTTTTCAGAGGGTGTTTTAATATGACAGTTTTGTCCTTTTCCTATCTATTTTCCCTCACTTTCTATACGAGATTACAATTGTTACAATGACTCATGTTACTAAGCACATGCTTATTACCTAAACACTGTGGACAGTTTCAATAGAAAATGGTTCGTAAGTGACAATTTTTCCATCAGGAAAGCAGCACATCAATCATAAAGTGGAAATACTGACTAAAATATTATAGTTGGGATGTGAGAGATATAGAAATAATTAAGAGTGAATAACAAAGGACAGACATGAAGTATAATGAGGTCTAATTTATAGGACACACAGTGGGGTAGATGACATCTATGTTGTGAGATGTTACTTTGTTCAGTTTTTACTGTATATTGATTTCTCACTTGATATTATTATTTTTTAAATATTTTTATTGATCTCAGAGAGGAAGGGAGAGGGAGTGAGAGAGAAACATCAGTGATGAGAGAGAATCATTGATTGGCTGCCTCTGCACATCCCCTACTGGGGATTGAACCCACAACCCGGGCATGCACCCTGACTGGGAATCGAACCATGACCTCCTGATTCATAGGCTGATGCTCAACCACAGTGCCATGCCAGCCGGGGCTAACTTGGTATTATTAATTTTAAAAAAGTGCATCAAAATAAATCACTACATATTTTTCCCTGTTGAGGTGAAAAAATTGACCACCTAAATAGGAAAAAATGCTGAAGTCATTGTAAACAGTGAATAATAACAATCATAAGAAAGCTGATGATAAGCATTGACAAAATACTAGCCCTACATCTTTATGAAGCCTGTCCTGACCTCTGTGCTCCTCTCCTCTCTAGACATATATCATGAATAAAAGCTGCATCACATGACTTTGTACTTAATTAGTACCTCCTCCCGTTTTCTCCCCTAGTTTCTTCATAGAGTTCATTGTTTTATTGTAATCATCTTTGCCTAGATTGTTATCTCCTTCTGCTTTGAAACTCATGTTATAACCACCAGCATTGAGTACCTACTAGGGATTCAGTGACTGCTGGAAATTAATTAAATGACCGTGAGTTTATCAACCTAATGTTGATGAGGATATAAATAACCAAAATGTATTGTATTCAGCCGTAACTGGTTTGGCTCAGTGGATAGAGCATCGGCCTGCGGACTGAAAGGTCCCAGGTGCGATTCCGGTCAAGGGCATGTACCTTGGTTGCGGGCACATCCCCCGCAGTGTAGGAGGTGTGCAGGAGGCAGCTGATCAATGTTTCCTAACTCTCTATCTCTCCCTTCTTCTCTGTAAAAAATCAATAAAATATATTTTTTAAAAAAAGAGGGAAATTATCTCCTTTAAAAAATGTATTGTATTCAAATGTGAGAGAATTATTATATTACTGCAACATAGAATGTTTTAGAAAACCAAAATGTGAAATATATTGGGCTAGAACAGCAGTCATAAAACTGATCAAACTGTACTGAGCAACTTTTGAACAGTTTACAGATGGTAACATTAATGTTAATGCAAACGTCTTCATTGCTACCATGCATAAATATCCTATACAGGAAAAAAGCTATGGATAAGAAATATTTGTTTATCAAAGGGGTCTCTTTAAAAGTGGTTACATCACACTATTTAATTTATAATTGGTTCTACAAAATGGGCATGGAGAGTACTTATTTCCATGTTTAAAATAAGGTATTTATTTGAATGGTTAGAAAATCCTAGAATCTCTGTCCTCTATCTACTAGGTTCACCCAAATAAACCTTAGAATAGCACGAGGGGAATACATTCACTAATTACTAGAATGCTTTTTAAATCTTCACTCTTGCATATAAAGTGACAGATAAGATTATTATAAGACATGACACATTAATAAATAACACCTAATTAGTTTGATAATTATTTGATTAAGACTTAATTTTCCTTGCTTCTCATGAAGTAATTCAAATTACTCTGTATTATTTGTTCCTTTTCATACTATTTTTAGAATGTGCCTTGAATAGTCCCAGTAGGTTACCTGAGAAGAAATTTATTCTTGCCTGATAGCAGGTCCATGCCATTGATAGTGACAAGGCTAGACCAAAACAACACTTCAATGAAAGCCCCTCCCGGCAAAGAAATCCCTCTAGAATCTGACACCTCTTTCAAAAGGGTCGGAGACAAAATCCTGAGAATATGAGAAAACAAATGAAACGTAGGCCTTCATTTTGTTCCCTTTAATGGGCACAGGGAAAATAAAATCATATCAACATTCTATTATGGGGAGAGAAGTCTTATTCACTAGCTTTCTCCCCAGGCCCAGAACCCTGTACCCCATGAAGCATACACAGACTGATAGCAGCATGGGAGGGTCACTGCCACTCCCAAGTGCTTGCATCTATTTCTGTGTACACTCCAGCTATTTATAATAACTAGAATGTTTAATGGATGATTGAGACAATTATGAAAATCGGCTACATTTATCTTGAGCAGCTCGCACAGACTTCAAAAAATCTGAAGGCAACTTTCATGGGGGCATGCCAAACCCAGGAACTAGGCACACCTGTAATTAAGTGTAGGCTCTCTCTCCTTTTTCCTCTCACTCTAATTCTGTATGCTGCCTGCAGTGTGTGGTGCACGCAGCAACTCTGTTAATTCTGAGCCTCTGTCTCTAGAGACAGTGCCAATAACTCCTTTAAGAATCTTTATAAAGGGCCTATTTACAATGCTTAGATACCTGTCAGCTTTTTAAATAACAAGATTATTTCTAGGACTGAATAAAGAGGGATGCTCTGGGACGGTCATCAATAAATTGTTTTCTGTGAGATAAATATTATACATCATGAACTCAATTTAATAAACACATCATGTATCTGGCAAAGTGAGAGGCAGTAGGGATTTAAAGGCAAGTGTTTCTGGAAGGTATGTATAAGGCGGAAAGGAAAAACTTGTTAGGGAGAGGATGACAATGATGTACAGTAATTAAATTAGAAAGATATAGAGAGTGGTGGGTATAAAAATGACAATTTTGCTATATCTGGGCACCCCACTACCCCGCCACCACTATTAACTTAAATAGGACTTACTATGTTTGCCCTAATCAGGTAGTATTTTAAGTATATGTGGTGTGAGTGTGTGTGGGTGTGAATGAATTAACCCATACATTAGCCTTATAAAGTAATGTCCATTATCTCATTTTAGAGAAGTCAGCACCATCCCTATTTGCTAATTGCTGTATCTATGGAATCTAGCATAGTTCTTAGAAATCACCCAGAAGACACACAAACCAAAGTCATTATATGTATGAAATGCAGAGTGTTTTTATAAGCTCTTCAACATAACATTATAAATTATTTAATTACTAGAGGCCTGGTGCACAAAAATTTGTGCACTCAGGGGGGGTCCCTCAGCCCAGCCTGCACCCTCTCACAATCTGGGACACTTCAAGGGATGTCTACCTGCTGGCTTAGGCCCGCTTCCCAGGGGATTGGGCCTAAATTGGCAGTCAGACATCCCTCTGGCAGCCTGGGAGCCCTTGGGGGATGTCCACTTGCCAGTAGGGAGCAGGCCTAAGCTGCAGTCGGATATCCTTAGCACTGCTCAGGAGGTGGGAGAGGCCCCCGCCACCACCATTGTGCTGGCAGCTATCAGCCTGGCTTGTGGCTGAGCAGAGCTCCCCCTGTGGGAGTGCACTGACCACCAGGGGGCAGCTCCTGCATTGAGCATCTGCCCCCTGGTGGTCAGTGTGTGTCACAGTAACCAGTTATTCCCAGTTGTGCTTCTGTTGTGGTCAATTTGCATATTACCCTTTTATTACATAGGATTATCCACATTTAATAGATACTAGAACCAAGGCTAAAGGACATCAGGTGGCTAGAATGGGCAAAATTGGTCTGAGATATTATTTTGTTTGAGGTGGTTCTGACAAAAGTGTTTTCCTCTCCCTAACAAAGTTCTACCTGCAGCAACTCTTAGGTGCTCCATTAGTAAAGAAGAGTCAACACTCAGAGAGCTGGGGGTGCTTAAGCGCGCTTTGACCACCGGCTCATGGGTGCTGCAGCCCTTTCACCCTCATTCTGCAGATGAGGACATGGAGGCCTAAAGCGACTGATTCGCTTGACTAAGTCCTGTTCAAGCCAGGGGTGGGACCTCGATTCGAAGCCATGCAGCCTGGATCCGAAGGCTGTGTGCCTGAGCACCTGCACTCACTGCCTGAAGCGTCCACCACCAGGTGACTGTCTCTGCAGAGTGAAAATAAAACAATGCAAGACGACAGAAACCAGCTGGGGACGAAAAGGCAGCTCTTGCTCCATTTCAGGTTATAAACAGGTCCAATTCTAGCGCTTGCCGTGTTACCCTGTGATTTTAACAAATTGTCACCCATATTTCACTGTTTTCATTTATGTCTAGATCTCATTTAAACTTCGACTCTGTGTATGAACGTAAAGTGTCAAAACAATCTGTAGCATTTTCAGTTGCAACACTAATTTCTTAAGTCGTTATAGACGGGTCCCCCATTACCACCGACGTGAACAATGGCTTAGGGAGCGTGCTCTTCTTTCTGCACCATGTCTTAGGCACTTCCGCTTCAGTGATATTTCACAAGCCATATCCCGTTTCCAATCACTTACGCAGGACGTTGCCTGATCATGCTTTGTCGTGTCATTGTTCTGTTTAAAATCCTTCAAAGACTCTCTTCCGAGCCAAATACCAGCTTTGCTTGATTGAGCAAGTGTCTGTAATCTGTCACCGCTAACTTATCATGTCTTATTTCCCAATGTTTTCCAATCTTAATGTATTCTCTTGCCAGTCTGACATCCTCGCTGTCATATAAATACATTAGTTTTATATGCACTGCCATGTCATGTCCCATTCATTTTCTCTTTCACTCAGATACAAAGCAAGCCCTATATATTCTTTACCATGTAGGCAAATATTATCCAGCTTTCAAGTTCTACATGCACACTATCTCCCCTAATGTCAGGAATCACAGGTGTCTCTCCTCTGAAACTTGTAACAGTTAGTGTCTGTATTATACAATCTATCTCAAGTTTAAATTTTTTCTATTATTTATTTGTTTCTTTTTCATTTCAAAGAATCATCCACTCAATTTGCTAAAGTTAAGCATCATCTTTCAATATTCTTATTTCTTTAACGGGGCTGAGCTGAGCCTGTGGCCTGTGGCTGCTGAACATGAAGATATTCGGTATTTGTACACACACTTATTTCACTCACTCCTCTGGCCACCCTGTCTCCACCACTGACCTCTCCCTGAAACTCCATACTTGATTGATTATCTAATCGCCTACTTCAGAGTTTGCTGTGAGAGAGAATTAAATGAATAAGGTGCATGAAAATACGTGGTATTAACCTTGGTATTTAGTAGGTGCTTAAGAAGTAATGTTTGGCCTTAACCGGTTTGGCTCAGTGGATAGAGTGTCAGCCTGTGGACTGAAGAGTCCCAGGTTCGATTCCTGTCAAGGGCATGTACCTTGGTTGCGGGCACATCCCCAGTAGGGGGCGTGCAGGAGGCAACTGATCGATGCTTCTCTCTCAGTGATGTTTCTAACTCTGTATCCCTCTCCCATCCTCTCTGTAAAAAAATCAATAAAATATATATTTTTTAAAAAAAAGAAGTAATGTTTGGATGGGAATCTTCACATATTCCCCTTTGCAACTGAATACCATCTGTGTTTTAAGACTAGGTGATGAGTTCAAAGTCCCCTACTTCTCCAGCCTCACCTACTCCATTGAGTTTTGATCCACTCTTTTCTTCACTCCCTATTTAGGTCATCGCTTTGATTTTTCAGGCCAACAATCTCTGAATAATCTTTTATATTCCTTCCTTTGGTATCTGTAATAATATATCCCATCATTCTACAACTGTGACATCTTTGAACTCATCATAATCCTCTCCATCCCATCTCCCAACATCAAGCTTTACTTTACTCTCCCTGGACTTATCCTAACTGATCATTTCAATTTCATTCTCTCCAAACCATCTTGCACAATACTCCCAATTCTGATTCTCTTTCAATGTCCTCCGAATGCCAATAAAAGTGAACCACTTGTGGTTTCCCATCTATTGGCTGGGAAGCAGGGAGATTTGATCTTATTCCTGAAGACTCTAGAATTGGGAAGGCATGAGTTTGAATCTCCTACAGGGTATGAGGAAACATTTAAAATCTCTATACCTCAATTATCTCCTCTATAAGACAGGCATGGCACCCCCCCCCAATATTTTATAAGAATAAAGTAAGATTATTTAAGAACCTAGCGGAGTAAACACTCAACAACGGATAGTCACAAAATAATACTTCATTACTATCTCTTTAACCTTATATGTTTCTATTCTTTATTTCACATAAGCATATCTTACCAATGTCTCAAGACTCATTTAATTTTTACGTTTTCATAAGATCTCCTCTGATGCTTCACACTAGAAAAACTGTAGTTTTGATACCATTGTAATTAGCTGGTTATTAATAACTAGAGGCCTGGTGCACAAAAATTTGTGCACTGGAGGGCTTTCTCAGCCCGGCCTGCCCCCTCTCACAGTCTGGGCGCCCTCAGGGGATGTCCTACTAATGGCTTAAGCCCACTCTCCTCAGGTAGTGGGCCTAAGCCGCAGTGTGGCCTCCCTCTTGAGGGAAGCAACCAGGCTGATCAGGGGAAGGCAATGCCCCCATCACGCCACTGCTGCTGCCAATGCTTGCCGCCGCAGCTGCCTGAGCCTCAGTCTGGCCCTCGCAGCTGCTGCAGCTTTGTCTGGAAGGATATCCAGTCTAACTAGCATGTTACCCTGTTATTAGTATAGACAGAAAAGGAGCAAAGGGAAGGCAAGACATTATAGGCATGTCATTTGGGCAGCTTCATCAGGAAGCTACAACTTTATATTCCACGGGTCCAAGAAAGGGAAAACGGACACATAAAGCTAAGGGGGTCTAGGAAGGTGCCTGGGACAGAGATGGTTGCCCAGGATGGGCATGGTCACTGCAAGGGTGTGAAGATTTGGGATGCATGACCCTGAACAAAGAAGCTCACTCTCTTGTGCTTGTGGCGCTCTTGGGACTTGTGTGACTCTGGGCTTGTGGGGCTTTTGTGCTCCTGCTTCCCTGCATTTGCCCATACGGTCCACAGCCATGTGGATCCCAGATGCAATGGACTAATGGACCAATAGCCTAAAGCTGCACTAGACCCTGCTGCAACATGGAATGGAAACTCCGGCCACTGGCTTTGCTTTTAGCTTTACCGAAAGCCGAGCTATACTTCTTCTATGACTGGACTAAGGGAAATGGGCTTTGGGTGTAATTCCATAGAAATAAGATTTTCTCCCATATCTCATCCTCTCATGGGGCTCTGGGAGTTTTTATTCCAGCTGTACTCCAAGAACCCCAGTATCACTAGCAAAGGGGGAAGGCGGGGCATGTTGTTCTCATAACAGTTTTGTAGTAAATTTCCATAGTAAAAGAGAAAGCAAAGAATTGTGGGGGGAGGAATTGTACATATATTATTTTATTCTGTAATTTTAAAAACTTTAAGAATTAAACTTTATGAAGAAACTGAGATTCAGTGAATAAAACTAAAAACACACAGGCATAGAATTTAAATCCTGGCTTGGATGACCCCACATTATGTTGTCGGTTTTCAGTATGCCATCAGGGTCCATAGCAGCCAATTAATTTTTGAGTTTATTTTTTCAAGCAATTGTAATTATTTGTAGAGACTGATATGTCTTATCTTATTTTTTCTTATAGGTCTTCCAAGGAACAAAGAAAAGCATTACTTACTTTTTAAACATAATACAATGCATTCTATCTTGTAATCACCATGAGGCACCATTGAGCACTTTAAAAAAATCCAGAAGCCATTATGAAATCTTCATGATCTATTTTTACCTATACCTTGAACATTTTATATTTTATAAACTTAGGAATTATTTCATTATTATTCATCAATTATTCTCAACAATGCCAAAACAGATTATAATAATAAAAAATGGAATAGTGATGAATTGTCTAGAAGGATGATGCAATTGTAAAATTGTAATATAAGTCAGCATTATCTCATGTGTTGTCCCACAGATTGAATAAGTATTGCATCATCATTCAAGAAGACATAAAAGAAGCTTAAAGACATTTATATGGTCTACTTTTAGTTTCACTGAACACAGTTTAGAATTTAGAATTTTTTTTCCATCCATAACCACAAATAGAAGCAAATTGACAGAGGAAGATGTTTCAGTGATTAGACAAATCAGAAGATGAATGCAAAAAAGACTAATAACACTAGGCTACACTTTAATGATTAGGGAAATTGAAAATGATCAGTTAAGTGAAATCTCATTTCATGAATCTTCAAATGACAATGTATTTTCTCAAATTCAAGAATCAAGTGAGCAATACATTTCAAAGAACAAAACGGGAAAGATGGCATCTTCATTTGGATAGTCCTTCAATCGGAAGGACTTTATCATGCAATATTTTGTGGCAAGAACATGAACCACCTAATTTTGTTAAAAGGATATGTACAGTACTTTTTCATCTTTTACGAAGTCAGTGTGCCAAAATTCATGGTTTTTAAATATATAAATGCTGAAGAAAGGTAAAGACAGGTAACAGAAGGCATTTGCTGATGTATAAATAAAAAATCATTGGATTTATCATTCTAATTAATATTTATAAATTTAAATATGAAAAGTTTGCACATATAAAATAAAAATTACAACATTTTTTCAAACAAAATAATGAGCATCAAAGATTTCAAAAAATCAACTGTTGCATTTTGATGATGCAATTAATAATATACTAGAACCTAGTAAATATGAGTTTGAAATCTGGAATTAGAACCTATAAATAAAAACAGTGCAATTTTATTCATGATAGCTGATGAGCAGTGAGGTTGTTTCCGATTTAGAGTATATGAACCTTTGATATTAGGAAAAAATGGAATAATGATGAATAACATTAATAAAATGAAATAAACATTTAGCCTTGCTATTCTGTTACTATTCTGTAACAATTTTTAAATACTTTAAATATTTGAGAAACAACATTAAGAAGTCCAAGAGGAATTTGAAGATCAGCATACTGAGATTAACATGTACATTTTCCAAGCCTCTATTTCATACTTATCAAATTACTCTTAGATATAAAACGACTTATGACATCTTATTTCTTTTCTGGACTGTCAACTTGCTGAAGGAATTCAACAAATACCATTGAGTATACATCAAAACTCCCAAATATTTTGTTTTGCAAAAAATAAATGGATGTTTGGAACTAAAGCGAATATATTTTTATGATGCAGTCTTTTTTGGAGGAGAGGAAAGTATGGCTGAATCATACATAATCTTCTCCAATACAGCCAATTGAATTCTGAAATTCATTGGATTAAACCAATAAATAACAGTTAATATAATGTAATTATATTTGTCTTCTTATCAGTGGGATCAAACCAGAAATTCAGTTATACACACTAAAGTTTAAGAAAAGGATCTTAATAAAATGAGAGCACTAACGTTCCTTGAGGCTGTTTCTAGCTATGGAATTGGAACACAGACTGCCAACGAACTGGAAAACAGGCTGCCAATGAATACCTTACTATAGTCAGGAAAATTTGACAAGTGAATATTTTTAATTTTAAGAGACATAGAAAATGGAATAAATTACCTTTACATAAATTCTTGGCTCAAGTAAAAATGAAATAGTAGTTAGAATTTCGATGGTGGGACAACTTCTAAGGAATAAACATTAACTTGTACTGAACTTTAATTATAATGGCTACAGAGATGAAAAGCTGAAAAAAATGTTAAAATTACTAAGTCAAAGCACACTAACCCTGGATCCTGTACTGGACATTTAAATTGATTTCTTTATCTGGAGTTAATATAAAGAGATCTATGAGCCATGTGATTTCTTACTTATAGAAATTTGTTGACTTGGTTGACTCTGTCCGATGATGCATGCAATTCGTGTGAGCCAGGTGAGAGTTGATGAATAGGAAATATGAAAATACCTACCAAGATCATGATTTTTTTTAAAAAAATAAGCTACCTAAATAAAACCAAATCAAAACCAAACAAAAACAAAGCAAAAAAAAAAAAACTGTTTGATATAGCTGTAACTGTTGTTATAGCTTTCACTTAATAAAAATGTACATGGCGTCAAAAAAGAAAATTAGGATTACTAGAATGTTGATAAATAGAAATCAACTTTGAAAATCTAAAATAATTTATCTTGACCATCTGTACTATCAATTTCTAAAAACTGAAATGAAATTAAAAACACAAAAAAACCATCTTGAACTGAGTCTCAGTATTGCAACTAATGGTCTGTCTTGACCAATTTTAATACTTCTCTTATAAGATAATGAACACTAGAGCACATTAGGCCTAAAGTAAAAGTAGGAGTTACCAGCTTCAAAACAGCCACCATAGGATGACAGGATCTCTCACACTCACTCTCCCTCTTGTTCTAACTCTCCTTTCCTCTCTCCTCCCTAAGACAGACTATGGACTATTAAAAATAAACTCTCCTATAATATTGACCATCTACAAAGTCAAGAGATCTAATAGTGGGGTTGTTAGGACATTAAAAGGCAGCAAAAAGGGAGTATTTCTGGAGTGGGGAGTCTCAAGTGTCCACAATATCCCTAAAAGTATACATTTAATATATATCTACTCCAATTGCCATAGGACCCCACCTTAGTAGTATATGCTCACTTTATAGATTTAAAGGTGTTTTTTTTCTTATTGTTTTCAACTTAATATAAAGTGAGTCAGTACAGGAGAATTTTAGGTACAATAAAATGAAAATATTCTATTTAATAGGATAAAGAGGTGAAACTCGGGACCTAACATCGCGGTATCAGCGTACTTCATTAATAAGGTTTTTGGGTTTTTTAATTGTCACTGAGGGTATGCTTTTTAGAGAGAGGAAGGGGGAGAGAGACAGACAAGATAAATGGAGAGAGAGAGAGACAGAAAGACGAGAGAGAGAGAAAGAGAGAGAGAGAGAGAGGTATGTGTGTGTGTGTGTGTGTGTGTGAGAGAGAGAGAGAGAGAGAGAGAGAGAGAGAGAGAGAGAGAGAGAGAGAGAGAGAAAGAGATTAACATTGATTGGTTGCCTCCCATCATGCTCCCTGACCCAGGATTGAATCCACCACCTTTTGGTATAAGGGAGGATGCTCCAACTGAATCAGCTGGTCAGAGCTTAGCAAGGTTTTTCAAATTTGAACTGTAACTTGGACTATTTTTGAGGGTGTGACAATAATACGCAAAGGAAATACTGTATCCCAGAGGAAAAAAATCAAATTATAGTTTTAAAAACTCATTACCAGTCATTAATAATGAACTCTAGCTAAACAATAACAGGTGTTCTGCTAATCCCAAACAGAAACAGATGGAAGCACAAATGTTTTCTAAATAGTGGATACGTGCAAAGCAATATACTTGGCAGGAATTGTTTTATTCTCTAATTGTCAGTCAGCGTCAAAGTCTTATCACTTGCATTTCCTCAAATTAATATGCCCAGATTAGATTTTATTTCTCATGTCTTATTTTTCAAAATACAAGCCATATTTTGTGCTTGCTAACTCTATCTTACGTATTATCTCACCAGCAAAGACAATATTATGCATCTTCCTTCTGTACATTTATGAAGATTTTCATGATTTGTTAGACGAAATAACGGGAATGCTACACCATACAGGTTTTCCTTCTCCAGCTTCTTCCATTCCACGGCTCCCCTCACAAGCAATACTGATCTACACATTCTTTAACTTTGTATACATTACAGCAACAAACCTTCAAAAGTATGAATGTGCATAGATGAAATAAATTAAGAAGGCAATTGGAAAGTCAATGAATGGTTTCAGGAAATCTATAACTATTCAGAATTATTTTCAGGAATTAGGATATTACATAGTAGGACTATAGACCTGAACTCATGGCTATTCAGTGAATGTTCACATACGACTTTGGAAGGGCTCTGTCTGTATTGTTCATAACTAAATTCTTGTTAACTTTTGCAGAGATGGTTTTACTGTTCCTTCTAACCGTAATCTGTTGTTAATTTTTTAGAAAGAAATGATTGACAGCATGACTATTAAGCTGTTAGAATCTCTCACTGAAATGGGCAGCAAACCTGTCATGTAAAAGTGAGTTAATGGTGTTTATAGACCGGTACTTGTCAATTTTAGAAACTCCCTTTATGGGGACCTTCACCCAGATAGGCAGAGGTGAAACAGATGAATTAAAGAATATGGTTATAGTAGCATTTTGTTGTGCATCTACTAGATGCTTTGTCAACAATTCTGCAAGGTTGTTACTGTGATCACAATTTAAAATGTATGAACACTAAAGATCAGGTGGAATTCAATGATTTGTTCAAGGTCCAATGTTAGAAAAGGAAGGTGTCAAGAATTATGTCTGTATTTGTGTCAAAAAGCCTCTGTTTTCATTACATTAAATTATCTTCCTTAATGTTTTCATCTGCACTTATTTTAATACAATACCATATGTTCACATTAATCATTTCTACTGAAAGAGTCAACACATTTTTCACTATTTCCCCTCTCATTTCAGTTCTAATTCATTAAGAAAGTGAAGAAAAATGAGAAGATCAACAGGAGGGGGAGAGGGGAGAACAACTACTTGAATATGCTACTAGAATTAACTAACTTTCCTGAGAGTCACAGTTCTCATGCTCTGCTCATTTTCTAGGACCCAGGTGTGTTGTATATTGTTTTAGATACGCTATGTCTTTTTTGCCAATATATACATAAATTATGATACATTTTAGAAAGTTTTCCATAAAAATACACGAGAAATCAAGATATAGTTTTCTTTAAACAGTCTGCTTCAATTATGCTAAGGTATATTAGCTCCTTCCTTAATAATACCAACTTCTTAGAAATATTTCCCCAAACATTAATATGGTACCATAGTACCATCAATTTTTAAATCTGCAAAAGTCATAGCACAAGTCGTCTCCTTTGACTCGGGGTGGTGAAAACACAATACAATATACAGGTGATGTATTATAGAATTGTACACTTGAAACATACCATTTTTTAAACCAATGTCACACCAGTATATTGAATAACAAAGTTTTAAAAAGGCATAGCACACGCAATCAAGTCATTTCTTCTTAATTAAGATGTTAAGTAATCCCTTGTTACCCTCTGGGTAACAAGGATAGAAGAGATGATAGGTAGATTTTCTTAAGTAAAAATGTACTTCCTCATTGCATTGACTAATAACTCCAAGGATGACTACCTCCTTCAGTAGTTCTCTGGAGCAACTAAGCCAAGTTCACGTGTACGTGAGAAAATAAGTTTTGAAAAAGAAGATTAAATATTTAAAATGGGATTAATTTTAATATGAATTTTGTGCACTACTAAACAAAAATGGATAGTTTCATTGTTGTAGGTCTTTTGTTCTAAGTTTACCACAAATAAAACAAGATGATTCACCTCTTTTCTGCAAGATATTATTAAAGATATTAGCATTTTTTGTATATGAAGATATTAGCAATTTTAGTTATCAGCTGACTTCATTTATAATAAGTCATGCAGTAATAGAAAGTAAAATTAAAGGCTGTAATGCAAGTTATTCTTTTTATTGGTTTTAGTCTAGATCTTCACATGCATTATGCAATATAAAAAAAGAAAATACACTTTAGTACATAAAAAAAGCTGACTAGAAACAAAGACTATTAAAACAGACGAGTATAAGATTTGTTTGGAATACCTGGTTTTAAATCCCCATGGACAAACATGTCAATCATATATCGACAGAATGCATACTGATCTGACAAGAGTGGAAAGAAAAAAGAACAATGAAAAAATGTCATCAACACCTTTCTTTTTTCTAGGGAGACATGGTTTAACAAAACAAACAAAATAGCTTCATTCTATTTTAGTTACTACAATTCTGTGAAGGAATAATTTGCACTTATATGAACACACTGGGGGATAAAAAGACATAATAAACATGCTGCTCCATTTATTCCATACAAAAAGAATAACTTAAAAAATTGAAACAGACTAGTGTAGGGTATCATTATAGTGGTTGTTTTTAAAAATCAAACCCTCTTTGATCAATTTGATTACAGAAACCATCATATTAAAGTAATCTTTCTCATTGTTCAGGTTCTCAAAAATGAAACAGAAGTTTTACAAGAGGAAATTGTTTTCAACTTGGAGTGTTTTACCAAATATTTACTCCCAGTCCTCCGATAATTGTCTAAATGGAGCAGCAGAGTGTTTTCTGGATGGAAATGCTCTTCATTTAGGAGTAAATCAAGAAGGACAGACGCACAGTACCAAGTTATATCACTGTTAAGCTAATCAATTCAGTAATCTTTATTACAAGGGCATTTTATAATCTTGAATAGTTTATAGCCTATGGAAGAAGTAATAAAGAGAAAAGCACAGGATTAAGAGAATTTGGAACAGACTTTGTTTAAATGATTTTAGAAGAAAGTTTGTTTTTTCCTTCTAAATCAAATACATTGCACTGAACTTTCAATTCTTACATAAGTTTAGATTCTGATGAGGTCATTCCAACCCAAATCTCAGTTAATAAGTCATTCTATAAATTTTACCATATCTTCTTTAAAGTTTGCATATTGTGAAATGAATCTTGTTCAAGACGATTTACATTTCATGTTTCTAAACAGGCATCTTATTACAGGACAAATCCAAAGGCGGCTTTAGGACCAAAAGAGTTTATTGAATATATACAACATGACACATCCTTAAGTGCTCCAAATTATGTATAGCAAGCATGAAATAATAAAACTTGTTACTGTATAAATACACATACAAGGGTTTTTGTAAACCTCATTTTTTAAGTATTAATAGTATTATAGAGTATTTCATTTTATTATGAATCTACCAAATCTTTGAAAAAATAATATAATTATTGCAAATGCAGAAATATAAATTTTTGTCAATATCTAAATATGAATAGGCCAAAAATTATTAGGTTTCGAAAATTTGCATGTATTTTGATTGTTGTATTGGAGCACACTTTCTCCCAGGTGAGGTGTGGAGGGGGAGACAGTTGTCAGATCATTTCAGGAATCTGTTTGCTCCTGGACTCACTGAGAGTCATGGCAGAGATTTCAGAGGGACCTGGGAACCCCCTGGCACAGAAGGGAAGTGAGGTTAAGGTAGAGAGCATTTCTCTTTTCTGGACATAACTTTTTCCTGAGCAAAATTCCTGTGGGCAATTAGGTTCTAAGATAAAGCTAAAGCTTATTTCCCTTAAATGATAAACCTGAGGTTGGGCAAGTGCTTCCTGAAATGATTGCCTTGCCCTCTGTTGCTGTAAGTGACTGGAGGAATCTTTTTAGATGTGTCCTTCCTGCAGTTTAGACATAGTCTCTAAGGGCAATATCTATATTAAAAAGATGGAAAATTTGTTCAACTGCAGATTTTTGGGCCCCATCACCCCAAACATAATTCCATGGGTCTGGACTCAATGAGTATACACTTTTTAGAAAACCACTCAGAAGAGTCTAATTAGAGCACACTTCTAGAATCACTGATATAAAATCCCTCAAATTCTTTTTCACAACAATTTCTAGTGACATTACAGCTTTTGCAACACAATGGAGAATGTGTGCATATCCTACATTTAGAATGCAGGGGCTACTTCCAATGTGAGGGAGTCAGCAACCTTCATAAATGAAATATTGTTCTCTGCTCCGAATTATGGTGGGATGTGGAAGAGTGTATTGAAATAGCTAAGTCATTATGCTTCCAAGTTTTTCCTTGTGGTGACATGTAATGTGAACAGCCAAATGTTAAATTATTACCCAAGTAAAGTTCTTATATTAATTATACCAAATATTTTATGGATCCAAAAGTCATTCGTTGAATTAATGCACCAATAGCTTCCAATTTGAAAAAGAAAATCACTTACACATTCTAAGAATGTTTATTTTTTAATCAAGAAAATTATTTGAGTTACAAAACTTAGGTGGTTTCTGTTATATTTAAATGATCCTGCCCTCTAATGGCAGCAACATATCAATAGGAATATGAGAAATATATTTTTAGAATACTTTAAATTAGACATTTTCAATATTTTAAATTAGGATGCCTATTTCCACCTGTCCTTGGTGTTGGATTTAACAATATGAGAATTCTAGATAATTATATTTGGGACAGTCCCCAGTGTATCTCATTCACCTGTCTCAGGATAGAGCAAAACCAAGATCTTTCAACTCTGAAAGATTTATTTTATACAAGTGTTTTAAAACACAACTCAAATTTTAAAATAGAATTTTTTTTTCCTAGAGAAAATCTGAACTATCATTCTAACTTCAAAGTTAGTCATTAACAATTCACATAAGTTAATTTCATATTTGGTCACTACTCTTTTTCCCCTCAAATGGATATCCTTCTGGGGATAACACACATCGTCCATTTATCTCTCTCCTTGATTCTCAGGGAACCCTGATGGATGTCACTCAGCTGCTACCTTGTAGAGTTCCCTGAGGAGGGGCAACTGAGACAAAATGCATTCTGGGTGCAGAAAGGAAATTTTTAAAAACTGTAATGAGGGTGGGCACATGTGCTTTGTGCTCTATAACAGATTCACATTAGCTATACTTTGTCTTCCTGTCACAAATATTTAGATAGTCATTAAAAAAGGGGAGGAAGGAAGGAAGGAAGGGGGAAGGGAGGGAGGAAGGGAGGGAGGGAGGGAAGGAGGGAGGAAAGAATGAGCATACAGTGGGGAGTTTTAATCTTTCCTTCCCTGCAGATTTGCCACAGACGATCAGAAAATCCAGAAGCAATGCCTGCTCGTGTCAACTCTTCTTACCCTACTTTAAATAGGTTAAGATTGGTCCCTAAACACTAGATTATATGCTCTATAACTGTGTGTTCAGGTTTGTGGTAGATATGTACATACTTATGAATCTTATTCCCAATGCTTTAAGTAGGAATATATTGCTTATATATATTCAATAGTAAGAATAACCACAAATGAATATATATGCATGTATATTATACAGGGGTCGGCAAAGTTAGGTTTACAGTCGTGAGTATGCAAAACACAGAGCTTATTCTTGTATTATTGTTTATTACTGTTTTATTTATTTGTATTACAACTATAAACCAGTTTTGCCCACCCTATATGATTAAATAATTGTCAATAAGTGTGTGTACTCCATGTAAAAATATCTTTCCAGCGAGTAAAAGACCTGAGAGCCCTATTTGTTCAAAAAGACTTAGAAGTTTGTATGAAAAGAATAACTCAAATTAATTAGGCCTAATTTGATCTAAGGAAATAAATATTCCCTTGCCCGAAAGAGAACTAGCTCAACAATTTTACTAAATCAGCAGTACAAGAGTCTCAAAATCAAAGTCACCACACAGATTATTTAAAAAACACTGTCTTCGTCATGTTTACTTAAAACCATTCTGTGATTCGTTTTTATAAATAAATGCTCTTAAATTTTTGCTTAATTAAAAAACACACACATTTATGTGTCTGACCAGGTATTAGAAGTTAAAGTTTTGATGAATTACCTAATGAAATATTTATTTAATTGATGGTAGCAGGTCTCAATGAGGCGCTTTACTTTAGCACATATACTTGTTTAGCTAATAAAATCATTTTTGTGGTTTTGTTTCTATCTTTAAGTAAAATTTGAATGTCATTTTAATAGATAAATAGCTCTTCATGTGAAATAAAGACAGTAGAATGAAAGTGAAAATGGTAATATAATGTTATATTTAATAATCCTTTTTACTGATAGAAATAAAATGCAGGTGACCAGGAAAATAAATATTATTTGAAAATGTTCTAGGGATATGTCTCCATCAATAATATATGCCCCTGCACTGTTGGCATGACTCATGGTTGAGCATTGACCTATGAACCAGGAGGTCACAGTTCAATTTTTGATCAGGACACATGCCCGGGTTGTGGGCTTGACCCCCAGGAGCAGGGCATGCAGGAGGCAGCCAATCAGGGATTCTCTCTCATCATGGATGTTCCTCTAGATCTTTCTCCCTCTCCCTTCCTCTCTGAAATCAATAATAATAATAATAATAATAATAATAATAATAATATATGCTTCATCCAAAAACCAAATGTGCTAAAAATGAACATTAAAAGTATATCCATGCCCCAACCGGGTTGGCTCAGTGGATAGAGTGTCAGGCTGTGGACTAAAGGGTCCCAAGTTTGATTCCAGCCAAGGGCACATGCCTGGGTTGCAGGCTTGATCCCCAGTAGGGGGTGTGCAGGAGGCAGCTAATCAATGTTGCTCTCTCATCGATGTTTCTAACTCTATCCTTCTCCCTTTCTCTCTGTAAAAAAATCAATAAAAATATATTTTAAAAAAGTATATTCATGTGTCTATTAAGTTCCTAGCTAGATACTTGATATGTTTCAGCAGATTATTTTCTGTTTTTAAAGGGCAATCTAAAATTTAAAGTATTTTAGGGGTTTGATAATCACTATAAATAAACATATAATGAGTTAGAAGATTAATCTTCCTGTTTCCTATCACAGTAAAATAACCTATTTAAAATATTTTATCTGTATTTACTATGTATTTTTTGTACCCAAATTATTTTAAAATAACATATAGTTTTAAGAGGGATAATACTTAATATTTTTAGTTTAAAAATATATATTATATTTAAAACTGAAGAAGGTTTATAGGGCTCCAAAGTTTAAACTCCACTCATATCTTAAAATATTACATTGTAATAAATGAAAATTACCTAAATTAAAAATTATGTGCCCTAATCAGTTTGGCTCCATGGATAGAGCGTCAGCCTGTGGACTGAAATGTCCCAGATTTGATTCCGGTCAAGGGCACATGCCTGGGTTGAGGGCTTGATTCCCAGTAGGGAGAGTGCAGGAGGTGGCCAATCAATGATTCACTCTTATCTTTGACGCTTCTATCTCTCTCATTCTTTCCCTTCCTCTCTGAAATCAATAAAAATATATATATTTTTAAAAATTATGTGGATAACTAAAAAAGAATTTTTTTAGCTTCTACCTTTTATTCCTTTCCTTCTTTTCCCTTTAAATTTTAAAATATAAATCAAAGTTTATAAATATTGCTTATAAGTCAAGGGGAAACGTGGTTTAAAAGTAAATGCAATAGATTGCAAAAACAAATACCATATATCTCACTTACATGTGGAATCTAAAAAAAGTGTGGAATGCAAATTTTATATCTTAAACTTTATAATGGGAAAAAATATTTTCAATTTCACCATTCAAATACCTTAGTATGAAAGTTGTAAATAAATTTTAATGAAAATATCCCAGAAACCACTTCTTAATTTTAGTCCTCAAATAAAATTATTCAAAACTACTGGAGTACAGGGACATGTTATTTCGGAATACTCCTGAGAAACCTGTGCAGGAATAGTCCCTACAGACCAGGTCCCACATTCTGTATGGGGAATCTCCAGTTGTGTAGCAGTTGGAGCCAGGAATGGATTTAGGGAAGGACTGGTTCAATAAGAGACAGAAACGTGAGGCAATAGGCCCTCAGCTGCCCTCTTAAAACGCCACCGTTTTATGTTTTACACAGCACCTTTCCATAAAGAATTTCAGGCGTATATCTCACTTCCATTTAAATGCGCTACTACTATTTCTATCAGTAGGGATGTAAGTTTAACATCAAACTAGCTGAAGAACCACACAGTATGTCAGATAGAGAGCTTTCCAAAGCCATACACTTAGTCATAGAAGCTGGCGAAGAAACTGGAGGGTTCTTCTAAACCTTTTTGCCTATCAAGTGAAATGAATTTAATAACTTAATGTACATTCAATTTAGAATTTAGAATTATAATTTAATATGCTCTTACAGAGGCAACGGAAATGTACGAATAGTTGTTCTATATATTTGAACATACAGCCCTCAAACTACTCCTTAAGAATTATCATTTTTCTCCAAAGAGCAGAACACATACAATGTTTGTTCCACATCTTAACAGAACTCTCTTATCTTGAGAATTCAACTTTTATCACCAACCTTTAAATAACTCCAGATGCTAACTCAAATCCTCGTTTAAAAATACTTCAAAGTGCATCTTCAGATACGTAGACACATTTGGGTATGTCTATAAATAAATTTTAATTTCCAATTTATTATATTCCTTTCCAAGTGTATTTACTACTACAAATCTTTCCCCCTATTTGATGTCTGATCTCAGTCTTTCTCAGATTCTGATTTCACTCTATCTGCTTCTTGTCCGACATTCTCTGCCAACCTCCAGCCGCCTTGCCTGCATGTTTACCTTTCTGCTCGTGCCCGGGCACAGCGGCGGGCTCCTTCTCGTCCTTCCCTTTGGGTTTGGGTGATGCTTTCTGCACTTCTTTTCCTTTGGCAGCTGATTGCCTCACTTTCTCCTGCTTCCCACCTTTCGGTTCCCTTTTCGTCTTTACTTCAGTCTTTTCTTTAGTCTTCGTTTTCTTCTCTTCTGTATAGGTTTTTAACAAGTTGGTTTATTTTTGTTCACTTACCAACACAGCATTTCATATTTCACTGGTTCTTAAATTGTTTAAGAACAATTTTAAAAAAGAGAGGGAAAAAAAAGCAATAGAAAAACAGTATCTCTGAGATAAATACTTGACACAACACCATTATCTGACCTTTACATAGTTTAGGAAGTGCCATGTTAGAGTACGACACAAAGGAAATGGGCTCTTTCTTAATTTGCACATGAACACATTGTTTTCTAGGTAGTTAGGAACTTAGTATGTCAACAAGGAGGTACTGCAAATAGGCAGGGGATGTGTGTACAGGCACGTTCAATGAAAGGCAGTGCCCGAACCAAAAAGCCCAATAAAAGGGATCAGAGAATTTTGTTCCACAACTGAGTACCTTAAAAGTCATTCAAGAGGCTGAACTGTCAACATAACATTTTTAAAAGGTAACTATTGAGAACATAACTGTTAAAATTACTTGCAATGATGATGACTCAAAGGGATAAAAAAATAAAATCCATTAAAGGATGACTCAGACATTCAGTTCCTATTAACTTGACTTTAAAGAGACATAAAGAGAGCAGGAATTAACATATTGGTTTCTGCAAATCTTAAGTCAGAAATAATAATGAGATTGACTTTTAAAGCGCTTAAATGTATCTCAGTAAACAGAAAGGGCTACAAATTAGAATATGTATGAATTACATATTAATTAATTATAATATACACATATAATTACATATAATCAATTAATTATAATATATACACATATTTTATATACAAACATTATTTTAATTTGCTATTACATGTGTCTGGAGGAAGAGAACTGGGAATGTGAAATAGTCTGTGTATCTTTCAATTATTTTTTAAAGAGCAATAATAATGTAGCATACATTTATAAAAAAATTATTTATAATAGATGCAGCGTATTGGACATCATTTATTCTAAGGGATCATACATAATCACCAGACATCAAAATATGTCTACTATAATGTTGGACTCTCATGCAATTTATCAAAGTAATGGCTAGCTTTTATTGTCATTCATGTTGAAGAATTTGATGAAAATATTATAATCAAGTTTCTTGACTTTAGTACACTAAACAATGATTTGAAATTGAGATAAGATTGTGGGGCCCAGTGAAGAATAAAGAGAAGAATGAAAATGATAATGCCTGATATTTACAAAACCAGAATTATTTGGGGTATTTTGTTTTCTTAAATGGACCAACATCTCCCAAAGCTCTATTCCTCAGAAACTTAGGGGAGGGGGATGCTGATACTGTGTTAGGAATAGGGGGATATTCCTATGAGCAAATGAATTTGGAATCACAAAGTTAAACCAGTTTCTTTAAAACTTCTCAATGCTCAAGTGTCTTGAGCATCTTCAAGGAAGGGATTTTCTCCATGCACTGTTTCCCAAAGTTACTTGACCATTAAAAATCTCATTGAAAATCATTCAACTGCCCCACAAACTTCTAACCCACTTTGTGGCTCCTGTGACTATATTAGATTGGAGGTTTTCTTCTACTCCCTTTAAAGCATTTCTAAATCTCCTTTGTTAGTAACTGCTCTTTCCTACCACAGACTCATTTCAACAACTGAAGCCTTCAGCTCTCTGCAAATCACTTTAAATCAACATCATTGCAGAAGCCCACACCAAACACTCATTAGTTTCTGTCTGGAGAGAAAGTTCCTCTCAGACGGCCAACAACACCTGAGACATACAACTCATATATATTCACTCAACAAATCCTGCCAGAGAGCTAGCTCATCGTGACCTGGGCTCAGAGCGAGTTTCAGGAGCTCTAATGATCGGCAGCACAATCTTACCTGAAGCATGTTTAGGAGAGCATTTAAAACCTTGAGCTATCTGGTCCCATCATCCCCTCTCTCTTCACATAGCATTTTCCCAACAGTGTCTTCCTCTACTGGCCTGCTTTCTTTTTCTCGAATATCTCATATATTTTCCACATGTCAAATACTGCCTGAAGGCATGCTCTATATTTCCCATGTTTCCCCCGTATATGAATTCCTCTGTGTTAAATTCTTATGTAACAAGTGGCGCTGCCACTTATATTAATCATTAGCTCACCTGAGCTTCAACCAAAATGACATATGCAATGGAGAATCAAAATGAGAATCAGACTTTCTTTCATCCATCTTAACTTCAATAAAATGATATTTGGTTATCTAATTGAAAAATTTACTAAATATATATCTGTCTCAAATTCTTAATTATTTGACATTACATAAATAAGCACAATAAATTTTGAAAATAGATTATAATTTTCACCTAAATGATTCATTCATCCTTTGAAAATACTAGATTGAGATTTATGCTGGTCACATAAAACCTATATTTTAATAGTTCATATTGAACTATCAATTAAATTTTATATTTTCCTAATGTCAAACCACTGGTAGACAATTTTGGCATAGGATAAGCTGATACATGAAATCTTCTAAAATATTTTACTTTGATTGTGTATTTGATTTTTGGGGTTTAGTATTAAGAACTCGGGGCTTCAATGGTTAAAATACTAATCAAAATGCATGATTTACTTTTTCTTCTTAAAAAAAACAATCCTGAATTAAAAATCTTCTAAAGATCAAACTCAATGTGTAATACTGGCCAAAAGCTGTAAACCTTATTGCCATAGTAACAAATTACCCAAAACATCTTCTTGAAACAACATCCATTCAATATCTCCTGTTTCCAGGGTTCAAAAGTATTGTCACCATGTGGCTCAACCACATTCTTTTTAGTGTCCACAAGGCTAAAATCAAGTTATTAATAGAGTGGCATTTCTTACAAGAGGCTCTGGGAGGAATGGGCTCTCACACTCGGTCATTGTGTTGCAGAATTTTTCTCACACTCTCCATGTGCCCTCCTCAATTTTCTTATCTAAAGGATGTTTAGGAGCGCAACAAAGGTCAAGTTCTTCTGATGCTTCACATCTTTCTCTTTTGCCCTTTCTCCAAGGTTTTTAAAAGTTCATGGAATTACATTGAGGCCACTTGGATAATCCAGGAAAAATTATGTATTTTAGATGAATTTTAACTACTTCTGCAAACTTCTTTCTGCCATAGAATGTAACATAGCCAGTGGGACGACATCAAGGGGTGAAAGGCATGGATGGGGTCCAAAATTCTGCCTACCACATATGGGAAAGTTCTTCATTCTCTTCTCAGATTTTGAGGTGCTCAATTTGTTTTATGTATTCAGTTTTATTATCATTTAAATATTAAGTGTAAAATGTAAAGCTTAATTAGTGTTTTATGTAAAGGAAACTGTGAATGCTTACAATCATCTAGCTGTTACCCAAAATGCAAACTTTAACAAAAAAAGAATTTAGCTATGAAAATAATCAAGAGAAAAGTTACCTTTTGCCATTGTCTTTGTTTCTTGTTTTTCTTTTTTCTCAACTTTTTCCTTGTGAGTTGCTTAAAAAGAAAATTTTATATTAGTATACACTTTTAATAGATTTTAAAGCCAAGTTTTCTCTTTACTTCAGTCTTATCACCACCAAAATAATGAACTATCTCAAAGATTTATGACTTTCATGAGCCAAACTCAGAAATAAAGAGCTATCAATGGAATGATATCTGAATAGGGTCCAATTTTAAAAACTTGGAGTTAAGACTGAGATAGCATTTTGAATGCTAGTCTCAATCTCCTTTTTACTGCTCCCAACAGATAAAGTTTTCAAGACAGACAAACTGAGAGAGAACAACTTTATAAGAATTTGTTGAAAGATGTATCATTTCATCAGGAGAAAGTACTACCTTTAGGATTAATAAAAAGAAATATTTAAATCAGGACTAGAGCTTTGATTAAGCACAATATTTCTGGACAAGGACACCTCTGCATGACAGGTTTCACTGCATGGGGCTGTCTCAGGCTCTGGCAAGATGTTTAGCTTCTCTGGTCCCTGCTTTTCAAATGCTCTCCACTCCAATGACGCTTTGATCACCAAAACTTTTACCAAATACTTTCAAGGGATAGCAATTTTGGTAGATTACTACCCATAAAAATAATCATGTAAAACTACTAAGGACAGCTTTTTAATTGAGTTGTATTAAACATGATACCTGAAACATACCTTCACATTGTCTATGTATTAAATTAATAAGACAATATGAATTTATATGATTAACTTAAATTATATTTACACAGACTGGTAAAACCTTGTGTCTCATAAAGTTTAAGTAAAGGAATTTTGAGAAGTCCAACAGCATGTGCAGCTTATTTTTGTGGTTCAAATACATTAAATGGTGTGGTTTGGTACCCAAATCATCATAAATTCCTCAATATTTACATACTGTTTATTGAAGAAAATAATGAGAATTAAGTATATCATAGAAAAGTAAATGATAACATAGATTCCTAAATATCATAAAGGATTCTAGCTAAGGGAATGTTTCACATAACAAGGTAATTCAGCAGGCTATGCATGCTGTGGATCCATAAATCAACTGAAGTCTCACCCAAACATTCTAGGCATATCCACTCTAAACCAAAAGCGAAAAAGTAACGGAGAATTTTATTTCACATCATATATTAAAACAGATTTTTGATGAGTTAAAGTGAAATGTGAAAGTTTTTAAAACTTAGGGAAAATATTATTAACTAGTGATTTAATCTGTAGGAAAAGATTTAAAAGCAGAAATACCAAAAGTAATATTAATCTATCTAGCCACATGCAAATTTAGGAATATAACACATACTCACACACATCTATTCCCACAGACACCATTACATTAACTACAAAACTGAAAAAAATATTTGAAAAGTGACAGACCAAGGATCTATATGCTCAAATGAAATGCATACATATTATCAGCAGAAATAGGTTATGAGTACTTGTAGTTACACCAGAAATATAAATTGCTGAAATTCATACTTAACTCTTTGAATCTATAGATAAAAGGCAGTTAAAGTGAAAAAATTTATCTCTAGTTAAATGCAGTTTTTGTAAGAGAATGAGGAAAATATCTATTTACTGATATTGAAAGTTCTGCAGACAATATTAAATATAAAAGTCAGAATACAGGACATGCTAAATTTTGTGCAGAAAAACATTGAGAAACAATAAATTATATGTCTTATAACTTCATGATGAGGCTCTGAAAGACACACATAAAACTTACAAAAGTCTTCTGCTGTGTATATGTAGAGGTAGGATGGAATGGGAACAAGGAGGCTGGGAACAATGCAGGAAACTTTTTAAACATATATTTTATTGATTTTTCACAGAGAGGAAGGGAGAGGGATAGAGAATTAGAAACATCGATGAGAGAGAAACATCGATCAGCTGCCTCCTGCACACTCTCCACTGGGGATGTGCCCACAACCAAGGTACATGCCCTTGACCAGACTCGAACCTGGGACCCTTCAGGCCGCAGGCCGATGCTCTAGACACTGAGCCAGACCGGTTAGGGCAGGGCAGGAAACTTTTAACAATGTAACTTTATACATTAAATAATGAATCTGCAGTACATACTCTAAACAAATAAATAAGATAAAAGAATTTAAGTCCAGTCTAATAGGTAATCAAAATATGCAATAGAGTTCAAGTGTCTTAAGCATTTCATTTTCTTCAACTCAGAAATTACTCTTTTCAGATTTAATTACAATAAAATTATCATAATATAAATAAAAACATAAATTTATGATCATCTAAAATCTGATGTAAAGAGGCCAAACAGGAAGGAACCAATATCTGTAAACAGCAATAACAAAAACACTATACCTTTCTTTTCAGGTTTTTCTTTTTCTTTTACTTTGTCTTTTTCTCTGTGTGTAACTGGAAAGAAATAGACAATACTTTTTATTAAAGTAAACAGAGTAAATGATGAGATGATTATATGGCAGTCTTTGATGTCAAAAACTTACTTTCTGCCTTTAGAAATCTTTCTTTAACTGGCATGAGGTTTTACAGAGAGGTTTAACCATTAAGATAATTATAGATTTCTTTACTTCTATTTTTACTTTATAACAAAACCAGGTCTAATTGCAAAGATAAGAATACCCCTCCGCTTTTCCAAATTTTCAAGTTTAACTTGATTAAATGAGAGTTTTAAAATTTCTTATGCCATATATTGAAGGAGCCCAGCTCAACTGGAGAAATGCTAAAAATATGAGCAAAAAAACTCAGGAGATAATCTTCTGAAACTGAAGGAAAGTATAACCAACCTAAATAGTACATGTTAATCTTCTTTAGAAACAATTCACAATGAATGTTTTTGAAAATATAGTGGGATAAGATTAGGATGACACCAAATCCTTCCAAAGTAAACAAAATGTAATTTAATATGAGCTGTGATCCAATTAATTAATATAGTCAGGCTCCAATGTAAGTCATATTCTTACCCCACAATGTAATCATACATCTTATTAATGGCACCTCCAAATATCTCAGCTAGAAACATGGAACTCACCTAGAATTTGTCTTTTATTTTCCATTTTGTTCATTTATCAAACTCTTTCATACCTGTTTAATATTCCTCTTACCTATCTTCTTTTATTCAATATTACATTTTCCACCAATCATTTATTTACACAGAAATACAGAAAGAGCATCTACCAAGTGCTAAAAACCTAGCTAGGCAAGACAGGCTCCATGATGTCAACGAGCTCATGGATGATGGATGCTAAACAAATAATTATACAGATAATTGAAGTTAGTATAGCTACTATGAAGAACATATATATTCCTGGTGGCATGTCAATGTGCACAATGAGATCCAATCTAGCCTCTGTGTATGGAGAAGTCCCCGTGGTAGAATTGACATCTACAGACACAAAAGATGAGAAGAAATTAAGCTAGTAAGGGAGTGGAAGGAAAAAGAAGAGACAATTTCAAAAGTTGAAGTAGGATGTCCTTCTTAGGTATATGATTACACATATCCTATATAATAAAAGCCTAATATGCTAAGTGTCCAGTTGTCTGTTCAACCAATCAAAGCATAATATGCTAATGACATGCTAGGGCCGCTCAACCGCTTGCTATGACATGCACTGACCACCAGGGGGCAGACGCTATGACCGGTAGGTTAGCTTGCAGCAGGGGTCCGGATGATCAGAGCTGAGCAAGACAGGCCAAGCATGTCCTGGAGCCCTCCTGTGGTCCCTCTCTGGCCCCAGTCATGCACTGGTGGGGTACCTTGGCCTGGCCTACACCCCCTCACAATCTGGGACCCCTCAGGGGATGTCAGAGAGCCAGTTTTGGCCCAATCCTGCAGGCCAGGCCAAGGAAACCCATTGGTGCACAAACTTGTGCATTGAGCCTCTAGTTATTACAATATCCTGACTAGTCTCTTGAACCTTTAGGTTTAGATTTTATGTTCTCAGAGTAACCTTGATAACATGAATATCTGATTATACCATTGACCAGTTAAAAGACTATCTCCCTCATTGCTTAGCATGGTATCTGTCACATAGTAGGT
>PVJC01004395.1:0-64260 GCA_004026665.1 Murina feae
CCACCCACCCATCCATCCACCCATCCACTCTATCCATTCATCCACTCACCCATCCATCCATC
The DNA here is from genome assembly GCA_004026665.1 of Murina feae. Lineage (NCBI taxonomy): Eukaryota > Metazoa > Chordata > Mammalia > Chiroptera > Vespertilionidae > Murina > Murina feae. The sequence goes on from PVJC01004395.1 coordinate 63, forward strand.
CACCTCATCTACCCACCCACCCCATCTATCCATCAATCTACCCATCCATTCACCCCATTCATCCATCCTCCACCCACTCAACAAATATTAATTGAACACCTACTGTGCACTGAAACCAATAGCATTCCATGTGTCTGGGCTTACTGCAGGAGCTGTGAGCTCCTGAGAGGTAAGCTTGTCAACTAACTAAACAGCTTCCTTATCAAGAATGTTTCTGTAATGAGCAGTGGTGTCCAATGCCTACTTCTAATTTCTGGAACCTTTGAATATGTTTCTTTTCACAGCAAAAGGGACTTTGCAGGTGGATTAAAGTAAGGATTTTGAGGTGAAAGATTATCCTGTATCCTCTAGGCAGCTCCTTGTAATCACAAGGGTCCTTTTAAGGGGAAGAGGGCGGCTGGAGAAGTAATGTCAGAGTGCAGTGTGATAAAGACTCCACTGGCCATTGCTGGCATTGAAGCAGGAGGAAGGGGCTGTGAACTAAGGAATTCAGGTGCCTCTGGAAGCTGGACAAGGCAAAGAACCCTATTCTCCCCTTCTGCCTCCCAAAGGAGTCCAGCCCAGCCTTAATTTCCATCTAGCGAGACCCAGTTCAAACTTTGGACCTCTGAAACTACGAGATAGTATGTGTGTGTTGTTTCAAGGCACCAGGTTTGTGATAATTTGTCATAGCAGCAACAGGGAACTAATACAAGTCAGAGTAGTAAATATTTTCAGCCTTGCGGGTCATATGTGCTCTTCACAGCTTCTCAACTCTGTCATTGTTGGTAAATAAATGTGTGGCTGGATCTGGCCCGTGGGCTATGATATGTAAATTCCTGTCCTAACATGTTAAATAGGGATTTATACTAGTAGCAGTTTCAGAATGTTGTTTCGTGAGCATTAAATGAAGGAAGACATAAAGCTTTAGCGGTCCCTGAGAAATAGCAAGCACCCAGTAAATGTTCATTGTTATTGTTTTATCACTGTTGTTGTAGTGGCTACATGAGGAGAAATATACTTGATTTTTCCAGAAGTCTGCCCAGCAGATCACTGAGGACAGGCCAAGGACCACCTGTTTGCCTGGCATTTCTGATTAGAGCTCTTCCCTAGGAGCTCATAGACACCCGAGAGCAGAAAACAGCGCGAGGAGGAGGGATAAGTGAGACGGTTGTCTTCACCTGACAATGACAGTCTGGGACAGATCAGATGACAAGCAGGCGTCTCTGAGCCCGCGATGGTCCTGGCTTTGAATGGCATGGGTTACCGTGGTACCGTTTTCTCATTCCCGCATTGACATGTTTTATTACTAATTGCTTCTTCAAACCTCATCAATGATCTTTTGCACTTTCTGCAAAGAAATGTTGAAAGCTTTTAATGAAGAAATTAATTATGTATAGTCTTGAATGCAAATTAGGCTAATTAATTATAGCATTGATACCCTCTCTCAGCACAAAATATGAGAACTGGCACGATACATATTTATAAGGCACAGAACATTTTGACAGCTGCCTGCAGCTTGTGATGACAGGCGGTCAAGGTGTCTGGGAGGATGCTTTCCTCCTGACAGATAGATAGCGTTGTGTTCATGAGAAGTTTAGTTGTCAACAATAGTGCTTTGGAATGCTGAGATGTGAGAACTTCGGGCATAGGGTGGATCTTCCCCAAAATGGAAAACTGGAGTGGAATTGATAGGAACCGATTGAATATGTTCTAGGAAAATCCATTTGTGTGTTCTTTGTTCCAACCATGCAGTTCTCCAAGAGCCATTTCCATCAGGGCATGATGACTGAGTGGTTGAGGGGAAAAAATGACCACAATATTTTATGGCTTTTTCGATCAAGAAGTAGAGTTTATTTGTCCATGCTTTGGCCCACGACTTGGCCATGTGACTTGCTTGGACCAATGGGGTTTTATCAAACATGATGGAAGTAGAAGACTGAAGAGTGCTTCTGCACAGGGTTTGCTGTCCCTCCTCCTGCTGGAAACCCTTCTGCCACCGTCAGAACAAGTACATGACAGGCCCAGCCCTCTAGACAAGACCTCAGACCAGTGAGTGACTAGCAAGCCACTGCCAAGACAACCCAGACCAGAAGACAGCCCAGCCAACCAACAGAGTTAGGAGGAGTTTCAAGAACATGTTTGCTGTTTTACACCATTAACCATGGGATCATTTGTTATGCAGCAAAGGCTAACTAACTAATGCAAGTTAGCACCATACTTATAGAGCACTTTCCTTCTACACTTGGGGGAGGTGGGTATTATGGTCCTTGTTCATGAGTGACAGGAACAGCTTCCTAGGCAGCCTTTCACAGATAAATACCAGTCTCTGGGGGATGATAGACAATAAAGGGCTAAATGATTCAACATTTCATTACAAATTAAAGGAAATGATTTGGACAAAGAGCAAGAGAAGACCATTGATCTAAGCATGTGTGGCAGACCCTGCTGCTGCCTCCCAACAGCCATCTCCTCCCCCCATCTTTCTTCCTTAGAGGCCATGATAGAGGATGATGGTGGCAGCGCTCATTTCCTGGCTTCCTCTGCTGAGTGTGGGCATGGGACCTAATCCTGGCCAGTCTGCAGAGAGGTATCCTTGGAAAGGCTTCCCTCCCAGTAGAACACAGCCATCCTCTCTGGTGGTGTGGTTACGTGCTACACTAGGCAGAGTTCTGAGACTGCCAGCCTTGTCCTGCCCTAGTCCCGGCACTGTACTGTGCTGAGAGACCACTCCGTGCTTGTGCTCCTTTAACTGGCAAAAAGGATTTGGTGATGTCACTCAGGCTACTAATCAGTTGCCTTAAGTTCATCAGAAGGAAGGTTATCTGGATGGGCCCAGTCTAATCACATGAGATCCTTAAAAGCAGAAAGTTTTCTCCAGTTTGATTAAACTCGGTTTGTTAAAGTTTAAAGGTACAGCCTCACAAAGCCACAGGTACTGAGAAGCTGGGAGTCATCTGCAGAAGCCACAGGGAACAGTGATGGGGAGAGAGATAGACACGAGGTGCAAAGAGAGGGGGATCTGCACCCCGTTCTGACCCTTCCTCAAGCTTGGCTACATCCCAGGCAGGGGGATCTCCCAGCTATTGTTGCATCGTAGATCAACAATAGCTTTTGCTTAAGCTCAGGTTGGTGTAGGTTCCTTGGTGGGAGTGGTAGGAGGGTGGGGGGAGAGGGGGAGGGGCAAGTGTTGCATCCAATACAGCACCTTCCTATATCAAGAGGTAAGTTAAGTATAGATGGTTAGGTGAGTCACACCTCCAGCTTGGCCCCACGTATATCCCAGCCTGAGCCTCCTTCACCCACATACAAACAAATGCCCTGGACCCTGGCCGCTCCAAGCATGGTGGAAGTTTCGGTGCCCCCTGTGAAGTGCTGGTCACTTGTCTTGGAGGAATTTGGGGGTGTGTGCTGAGAAACTTACAGCAAAATGACACGGCACCATGGCCAAGCGTCTGACGAGTCGGCGTCTCTTCCACAGAACAGAGTAGACAGTGGTAAGATTACGGCCCATGTGGTGCAGGCTGGTCCTAGCCGTGCACAGTAGGACCACATGTTGGCCTGCAGTGTGTTGACAGATATAAAAAGTGATCCCTCACCACTGGTAGCTCGTGAAGCACGCCCTGTCAGGGTTTGGGCCTGTCAGGGTTTTCGTGGCAGGCATCAAGCAGTCTTCTCAGTTCATTTATCTCTCCTTCTGGAGAAGTCTCTTGTTCTTTCTTTTGGAGGTTGTTTCTTCTTCTTTTTAAAAATATATTTTTATTGATTTCAGAGAGGAAGGGAGAGGAAGAGAGAGATAGAAACATCAATGATGAGAAAGAATCACTGATCGGCTGCCTCCTGCACACCCCCTATTGGGGATTAAGCCCACAGCCCAGTCAGGTGCCCCTGACCAGAATCAAACCCTTCAGTCCACAGGCCAACACTCTGTCCACTGAGCCAAACCAACTAGGGCTGGGGTTGTTTCTTTACCTCCTCATTGTGACTGCCTGTTTGGGTTTGTGACTATGTAATTAAGTAGATCTGTTAGGGCCTCTCAATCTATAGCGCAGGACAGTGTCTAAATGCTGTTTCTTATTAATTAGACGATTTTTCAGTTCACACCATAGCTTTCTATCCTGGAATATACGAAACAGTATCACTAATTTTCTCATTTCCTGTGGGAGAACCTCCTCCTTGGGACCCCTAGCCAGACAGAGCAGCCTCAAGTGCAGCCATTTCTGCCCAGGTCTCCTGGGAAGAAAGTGGATTAAGAGTGTTAGGAGGAAGAGGTTATCCGGTCCATCACTTCCCAAATGATGTTCTTTGCCACTAGGTGCTCCTGGAAAAGGATCCATTAACATAAGGGACACCAGTCAGTGCATCTCTGTGGAAGCTGGGGGTGGGAATGGAGATGAAGCAAGACCTAGAAGACTGGATGGGGAATGGTCCCACGAAATTAGGCAAATGCTCCATTTCAGTTTCAGGGGGAACCCAAGTCAGAGATGTCAACCCAAAGACGTGGCTAAGGCCAGCCATGAGCTATGACCGGGATCCTGATAATGACCGGATCCCAGAGCTTCTGGCAACTCACTCACCTTATTAGTGTGGCTGCTGGGACTAAGATCAACATGACAGTGGCTGGGGATACACAGAAGTTTGTTTCTTTCTTTTTTTCTTTAAATATATTTTTACTATGGACCCGATGCACAAAAATTTGTGCACTCAGGGGTGGGGGTCCCTCAGCAGTCTGGGACCCCTTGGGGGATGTCCACTTGCTGGCGTGTCTGGCCAGCCTGGATGAGGGGCTGAGGGCCATTGTCAGGCTGCCCACAGCTCCCATTGACCCAGTGAGGCTGGTTGGAATCAGGTTTCTGGGGTTTATTTATCTTCTATAATTGAAACTTCGTTGTTCTGAGTGGAGGTCTAGGCAGGGAATGAAGCCTCCTGTTTGCTTCAGCTCCGTGGTTTCTATAATTGAAACTATGTTGCCTTGAGAAGAGGCACAACTGGCTGAGGCAGGCAGTTTCCTCCAAACAGAAGCCTCCTGTTTGTTCTAGTTCTGTGGCTGCCAGATGCCATCTTGGCTGGGTTAATTTGCATACAGTCGCACTGATGGGCTGGTGGGCATGGCTTGGCTGGTGGTCATGGCTTAGGTGTCTCAGAGTGATGGTTAATTTGCATATTACTCTTTTAATAGATTAGATTGGTTTTTAGAGAGAGGGAAGGGAGAGGGATAGAGAGATAGAAACATTGATGAGAGAGAAACATCATTGATTGGCTGCCTCCTGCATGCCCCCTACTGGGGATCGAGTCCACACCCTGGGCATGTGCCCTGACTGGGAATCGAACTGAGACAGATATCATGGTTCCTGCTCGATGCTCAGCCATTGAAGGACACCAGCCAGGTAGAAGCTCGCTTCCCTTTTGCATCTCAGTGTAGTAGTAGCTCAGTAGATCATGTCGGAAACCAAGGCCCCTTCTGTCTCTTTTCTCTCCCATCTTCAGTAAGAGACATTGGTTTCAGAGCCTATGCTGAGGGATGAGGGTTTTACCAGATCAGATTGAAGTTGCAGAAAGATCAGATGCCTGCAGTGTGAGGAGTAGGTGGACAAGGCATGGGAGCTGGCCAGGCAGTCACACGCAGGAACCCTTGTTAGGATAGGACCCTGTGGGGCCAGACTATAACAAAAACGAATGAAGGGCCATGTAAGATGACAAAGGACAACGCACTCTTGGCTTCACTGTCCTGGAACAATAGGGAGTGGTGGAGACGGTGGTGAACAGGCATGCCTGTCTGTTGCAGCGTTTCTCAGTTTGGACCCTGTTGGCATTTGTGCTACATAGTCTATTCTGGGGGCTGACATGGGTGTCAAAGGATGTTTGACAGCATCCCTGGCCTCTACCCATTAGATGCCAATAGCACCCTCCCCCAATTTGTGTCAAACAAAAATGTCCCCAGAGGGTGAAATTACCCGCAGTGGGAAATTTCCACGAGGCTTCAGTGATGATTGCCCTGGGGGATGGGGCGGGGAAGGCAGGGGAGGCCCAGTGGCTATTCCAGTTCTTTAGAACCTCATGTTGTATTTAACGCTGGCAAGTAGTTCATTTTTAAAAAGCACCAGTACCATGTGGAACACACAAAATCCACCCAGGCCCCCGCCTGAAACTCTGGAGTTAACAGTCTCTTACAACCACCAAGTTGTAAGTGAATTTGTTCTTCCACTCCCCAAAGGGACTGCTCGTGGAACCTTCCACTGATTAGGAGCTTGTTCAATATTTGTTGAGTGAGTGAACAAAAGAATGTGAGTTTGTTATGCTAATCCTGTGTTTCCCTCTCCCAAGCCCCTTATTTTTATCTGGCAGGCAATCCCTGATCTTTCAGATCCTGGCCCCTTTCTCTCCCTTCCTGCCCCCTCCAGGGATTTAAGAATTCGAAAAAATCATCTGACCTCACACAAACCTGAAGCCACACAGCTGCCGGCGCTGCCAGCGCCCTCATTGAAACCAGCCCTTTGAAACTCACAGAAGAGCCGCACATGCTCCCCTCGAGACAGCCTCTTTAGAGAGAACAGCGGCCATGTGTGGGAAGCTGCCTCAGCTTTGTGGTGGTCGGGATGATGAGTTTATGTTGAAAATGATCTGCTCCGGATGAGAGTAAATAAAACAAAACCTTGTTCCTTCGAGTGAACATCAATATTTATTTTTCACACTGCTGGCACTTCGGACAGCCCCGCGCCCACGTCCTGCAGGATGGGCTCCTGGTAATGGGCCACGCACCACGGGTGCTTCTCGTTTGCACACTTCCTCCTGACTCTCCTCTCCAGAGCCGGTGTTTCTGACAGTCTCTGCCCCTCGTTCAGAGCCTCAGTGAAATGTTGCAGACTCAGAGATTCTGGCCTCCACAGGCAGCATCTGGCAGATGCCCCGTTCCCTGCCAGGACACAAGTGTTCCGTGGCCTCTGATCTGGGCAGTGGAAGAGCGGAGGCATGTGTGGGACGACACGCACAGTGGGGATGAGCAGACAAACAGCTCCACTATTTGGGGCACCTCGGAGCCCGCCCTGGCTGATGCTCAGGTGACACTGTCTAATGGGGAAGCAGGTAACGCCCTTCTCCTCCACTCCCTCCCAGGGCCTGTCACCCCGCACGCTGGCCTGCCCTTGGCACCTGGGCTCTGCTCTGTCACCCGCATGGTGACTTGGGCAGGATGGTGCCTGTCTGGGCGCTGGCCCCAGTCACAGAAGCAGATGTCTGTATGCAGCACGAGGTGCAAGACAGCTTATCCGAGGCCCTGTGCCAGTCACCCCCTCAGGTCCCAGAAGCCCCACTGCCTCTGCCTCACGGGGAAGCCTGGAGCGTGGGGGAGGGGCTTTCCATCCTCACCTCTTTGTGGGTTATTCTCTGTTTCTGACCTCATGGGTGTGGGAGCCGGGCAGGCACACACAGCAGCCCATGCAGAAGGGCCTGGGCTGGTTCAGCACTCTACTGTTGCTGTCCTCAAATTCTCAACCTCTAAACAAAGGTCCTTGGTTCATGGCCCCTCCATCCTCTTCCGAGCCACAGAGGCTTCTTCGTGTCACACCTCCCTCTGCCTTCCTCCAGCAAGGATGCCTGCGATGCATTTAGGGCCCACGTGGTAACAAGGATAAGCTCCTGTCTCAGCACCCTTCACTTAAGCACACCTGCAAAGCTCTCTGCCACGCGAGGCCACAGCCCTAGGGATCTGAACCCAGTATCCTAGGGCCATTACCCAGCCCATCACAGCTGCCCTCGGTGTGTCAACCCCTCGGGGTCCGCACTGTGGGGGTGTTGGGGTGGCCTATGGAAGGGTCACTACAGCCAGGGGGGCTCGTGTCCTGTAGGAAGCAGAAGATCCGCCTGGAGGACCAGTCTCTCAGGCAAGGCCCAGTGTTGGATGTTTTAAGGTTCCAGGGAGGATGAGGGTCCCATCCTCTCATCTGTACGATGCTGGGTGTGGGGGACAGGAGTGCTGGAGTGTGGAGGAGAGACCTTTGGCTTCTGGAGATAACAGCCCATATATGAACTTAATGAGTCTGTGTGGTGGGTGGGCTCACCTCTTCAAGTCTCAGTTATCTCCTCTGTGGAATGGGAGCAGCCCCAGTGCCTGCCTCGGACAATTGCTGCTGGGGTTCATAGCCCTCGTAGAAAACACTGGGCACAGACCCTGGTGCACAGTGACCTCGAGGTAAATCCTCCATCTTTTTTTTTTTAAATATATTTTTATTGGCTACAGAGAGGGAGAGAGAGAAATATCAATGATGAGACAGAATCATTGTTCTGCTGCATCCTTCACACCCCTCACTAGGGATGGAGCCTGCAACCTGGGTATGTGCCCTTGACTGGAATTGAACCTGGGACCCTTCAGTCTGCAGGCAGATGCTCTCTCCACTGAGCCAAACCAGCGAGGCCCAAATCCTCCAGCTTAACTAACTGACCCTCATGAGCCAGTGTTCAGGCCATGATCCTTGTCATTCTTGACCTCTCTCAGCCCCCACCCCCCTCCATCAGAAACTCTTGTTGGCTTTGCCGGCAACATACGCCCTTTGTGGATCCTACCCTTGCCCAAACCACCATCACTTCTCTCCTCAGAGCCCCAGGAGCCGCTCCCTGGTATCCCCGTGTCCTCTGCCCTCTTACCATCTCCTGCCCACAGAGCCGCAGAGGGATTATTGAAAGCTCAAGTCGGCCCAAGCGCTCCTTTGCTCAGAGGCCTCGATGGCTCCCTCTTTCATACTAAGTTAAAGTCAGCATCGCTACTGCGACCGCCAGCACGGTGGCAGCGGCCTGCACATTGTTCCCTGACCTCACCTCACACTCCTCCTCCGTCTCAGCTCCAGCCTCCCTGGCCTCCCAGCTGCTCCTCCCACACACCAACCATGTTCCTGCCTCAGGGCCTTTGCACTGGCTGTTCCCTCTGCCTCGAATGCCCTTCCTGCTGATGGCTATGTGCCCAGAAACCCCATCTCCTTCCTGTCTTTGCTTCAGTGCCACCTTTTTGTGAGGCCTCCCCTGGTTCGTGTGTAGAAAAGCACGACCCCTTTATATCTTATACCAACATCTGACATGGGATTTTGTTCTTCTCTTTTGGTTTATTGTCTATCATTTCACTAGGCTGCCAGCTCTGTGAAGGCAGGGCCTGTATGAGTTTTGCTCTTTGTTGTGTTCCTCACATCTGTGCCAGTATCTGGCACCTACTACATGCTCATTAAATACCTGTTGAATCTGCAGTAGGATTTGTTGGGAACTGAATAAGACCAACGCCCGTGTCCTAAGGACTCTCTGTTTTCATCCTCATGCTGACACTGATTCTCATCGTCCCCTTCCCACTCTCACATTCACATAGACATCCTGAGCAGTGGCTGGAACTGAGGCTCAGAAAGCCAAGTGGCTTGCTAGGGTCTCAGTGGGGAGGTGGCCATGCCGGGGTTTAAGCCTGGGCAGAGAGATCCCCGTCCCACCTGTCACTTGCCACTGCGGCAGCCCTTAGCCCCACGTGGCCCTTAGCACGTGAAATGTGTCCTGTCCCTAATTGCGAGGTAAAACACACACTGATTTCAAAGGCTTAGTATCACAAAAGAACATAACATACTCCATTAATGCATCTGTATCTTGGTGACATGTTGCAATGACAGTATTTTGGGTGTATTGGGTTAAATTAAATATATTGTTCAAATTAATTTCGCCCAGCTCTTTAAAGTATGGCTATTGGGAAACTTAAAATCTCACATGTGGCTCCCATTTGTGGCTCTTGCTGTGTTTCTGTTGGACAGCGTTGTGCCACAGCATCTTGTAGGCTTGAACTTGAGCATCTTGCCTGGGAGTGAGCCGGTGGGCTGCCCGAGCGGCTCCGCAGGCGCTAGGGTGCCACAGAGAAAGCCTGCTCTCTGAGGACCTGCCGAGGGATTTGGATGGCTAAATGTTTGCCGTCCTGAGGTTTCATTTCTAAGAGCTCCAATATGCCTGTGGATTTTGTATAAACCAAATCATGGCAAGGCACCCGGTTTCCACTTCAACCTCTTAATCCTTGAGCCCCCCATAACGAAGATGCGACCACACCTCAGTGCAGTCTTGGGCCACATCTGGCTGGGAAACGGTCACAAGGGTCTGCAATGGGCAGGGCTGGTCTGGGCGTTCCCCCGTGATTGTAGTTTTGGAAGTAATAGTGGTGTTTTCAATGGTCAGATTTGATCACTCTCCTCACCTGGTTGTGGGATGAAAAGTTAGGAATGGTAAAGACTCTAAGGCTAGACTGGGCGTGCCAGTACTCACCCCTCCAGCGGGACTCAGCGCCGGATTTTAAATTGCAGCAAATGAAAATTGGATGTTGAAGGACAGGAAAACTCATTATTTGTTTTGAGTTGTGATAGCGAATGTTGTAATGTGTGTGCGTGTGAGTTTTAAAGCTATCTAATTTCATTCATTTGGGCTGTGGCCACTGTTTTGTTTTCATATGGGGAGGCGGGTGACACACTGTGTCCCTGTTTGAAGTGACGGTGGATGGAGAATGGGCCACAGGAGAGAGACTTGGAAAGTCAGGAGCGCTTGGCAAGGGTCGGGAGGCAGCTGATAATGGAAGACATCTGCAGAACAGCAGATCGCAACGTCTCAGGTTGCACAACTAAGACGAGGGCTCTGAAGAACTTGCAGGACTTAAACCAACTCATAATTAGAAGGTAAAATGATTTTGTGGCTACGAAAAAAAGGTTCCTTATATTAGAACCCAAGAATCTTGTTAATGGAGACATTATCTGAAGCTGGTTATTATTATGTCTTTTGGTTGTAATGAAAAGTTTCCTATTCCTTTACTTTTCACTTCCTGCAATGATTGGTAGTGATTTTTAACAACTGGAAATTGTTATTCGTGACTTTTAGAGTGCACTTTATATTCTCCTGACTGAGACGTCTTCCTGAAAATTAATTAATTTTCACTCAGGGCCCAGGGCTTAACACAAGGGCAATACCCCTGGACTTGCGATATTATTTTACAGGAAGGCTAAGGTTTTGCAATCACAGATTATGACTCACCTTTTGAAAATACAAATTCTTTGGTCTTTTGAATTTTGGTGCCATTTTCTCCTTTAAGTTCTGGCCTCTTCAGCAATGGTTATTTTAACTGACACTCAACTCAAAAGCTCGTTTGTAATGTCCTTTCATTTCAGTTTTATAGCAATTAAATTATGGTTGCGGTTAAACAAAATTGCATTAAAAACCATATGTGCTGAAGAAGCTTTGTGGGCATCGTTGAGTTTATGCTTTGAAAAGCCCGAAAGGCTGTTTTAAGTGGATCTTTCATAAACTAGGAGTCACGAAGCAACAATAAGACCCTTCACTGAGTCAAACAGCTTGGAAGGACACGGATTGAAAACGCTAAGTTGGATTTTCTGTCAAACTATGTTTGAAATTAAGGAATTCGTGCAAATTGCCATCTTTTGCATCAGCAGGAGGAAACGTACACAGTCCCGCTGCTATATGGAGTTGTTGTGACATAAGAAAACAGAATCTTTTTAAACGTCGAGTTCAATGAATTCTTTAAAAAAATAAGTTAGCAGCAGCACTTTAAAAGGAAAGAAGAGACTGCCCCCCCCCCCATTAGTTCCAAATAAGAGTCTTTTAATCACCCTGATGAAGGAGGAATTAGCAAAACACTACCAGGGAGTAACATCTTTTTAATTTGGGGGTGGGGTGGGGTAGAGAGGGCATTGATAAAAATAAGTAGAACATTTTAATTAAAACTCATAAAGTAGTGGACATCTGCTGGGGATTGTCGAGCGTGGCAGCGATTAGCGGTCCGTGCACCTAGATAATGAGTCTCTGGTTGTCGTTATTGGCACAATGGCCCGCGTCCTCTGTGAGAACGCTGCGGGCTCACTTTGTGGTGCCCGGCATATGCCTATTAGATTCCAATAAGTTTAGCCGAGGAGGGGGGAGGAGAGAAGGGGGGGCGGAGGGAAACACAGGAAACAAGCGTTGAGTGTGTGCCAATAAAAATGATCACAAATCAGGGCTGCTGATGTCATAACCCTGGGGGTCGGGGGTCAGGGGGAGTGAATGCTCCTGAAAGGGACCGCCTGTCTGCGGCCGGAGAGGCAGCGTGCGAGGGGGCGCGGCGCGCACAAAGGGCCCGGAGCGCCTCATTAGAGACGCGTTTGATGGGCCCGGCCCCCACCGGGGCCCCAGGCGATGTCAATGGGATAATTACGATGATCTAATGGCCGGCTCTTTTGCATGCAGGCTCTCCTGAATGGGGCGCCTCGAGGCTGCATTGAGGCCGGGCTGTGTAAACTGTAGGGTGCCTCGCCGACTTGGAGCCGCGGAGACTGGCGGCGGGTCAACTTGGACCACTTTGCATTCACGCTCTGAATAGGCGGAGCGGGAGGCGCCCTTTTCCGCGGCCGCCTTTCAGCCAGAGAGTGACAGATTGGAGGTCAGGGGCTGGAGGGATGGAGGCCCTCTCGCGGCAGATGGACCGTGGGCAGGTCCGCGGACACCAGCCCTGCGCCCGGGCCGGTCTATGCAGACGAGCTCAGACCCGCACCGGCGTGTGATTGGCAGCTGTGAATCGCCCAATGCGGCCTGGGAAGCGTGGTTTTCCAAAAACTGGTCTCTTAATTACAAGAGTAATGCGGCCAACCAGAGCCACAGCCCTGCACTTGGCTGCTCTCCAGGCACTTGTGCGTTTTCCCATAAGCAGCCTTGGCCCCGCCAGGAGCACCACAAAGCAGCCCCACCCCAACCATTTTGGAGGAGGGAAGAGTAAAAGAGAACTGGATATGTGATATTTCGAAATCATGCTCAGTGGATGAAGTTGAATCACATGACTTTGCCAGTATCCGACCACTTTTGACTCGGAAGCTGGCAGATTAGTGCAGGTGCCCTGTGCTCACCAGCATATGGAGTAAATGGGGTCCTTGTGAGTGAGTTTGCAGACGTGGGAAACCTCGTCTTTTCAGTTTCTAGGGTTTACTTACACAGAGCTTCACCTGGGTCTTTTAGGTACATAATAGACACGCAGGGAGTATTTGTGCAATGAATGCATTAATGGGTGGATATAGAACTGTATACAGTTGCCCTCCTCCCACCGGCAGCCCCACCTCCTCTAGGCAAGCGCTTCCAGCAGCCTGGATCATCTCCTTCACCTCCTTTCTCTTGCAGTAAAAAAAGAAAAACTTAAACCATACTAACAGGGTAAAAATAAAATAATCCTTCTACCCCATTCCAGACGTGTGTGTGTGTGTGTGTGTGTGTGTGTGTGTGTGTGGAGAGAGAGAGAGAGAGAGAGAGAGAGAGAGCTATTTTTCTATACCTTTCTATACAGCTATAGGACACATCACATAACATGTGTCACACAGGCCTGCCTTCACACTAGAGGGATCATAGCACGCATGATATTTCACAGCCTCATGGACACCTTTTTTATTCAAGCAATCCCCCACCGATGGGCATTTAGGCTATTTCCATTTTTTCCTCTTTAAAACAATATTGTTATGAATATATTTGTACATGCTATTTGTATACATTCACCCAATTATCTCATTGAGATGAAGAGTTATTATTTCATGGGTATAGGATGCTATATCTCATAGATTCTATATTTGGAGCTAGAATTAAGCCTAGACAATAATGTAGCCTTTGTCAAAGTGAATATACACTTAAACTCTCATCCTTTCCAACCCAGAAACCTCCTTTTTCTTTGTAGAACTTTTGGGGTCACCCAGGGAAAGAGGTGTCTCTGATCTTCTCTAATCCGCCCTTTCCTTCCATCAGTGAAGTCCCTTTTAAAAAATATCTTTTTATTTTTTAACTATATTTTTATTGATTTCAGAGAGGAAGAGAGAGGGATAGAGAAATAGAAACATCACTGATGAGAGAGAATCATTGATTGGCTGCCTCCTGCACCCCCCACCCCCCACTGGGGATCGAGCCAACAACCAGGGCATGTGCCCTAGACTGGAATTGAACCTGGGAAACTTTAATCTGAAGGCTGACGCTCTATCCACTGAGCCAAACCAGCCAGGGCTGAAGTCCCTTTTTTACAGCCACAATTATATATGATTTCATCTTCGCTGTCTTCCCTGGAGCTAAAGCCCCTTTTCCAGTTAAGCTGAGCACTGATTACCCTGAGGTCCCAAAGCCAGACCTGGAAGCAACACTGGACACAGCAAATGACATTGTGTAACTGATTAAATGGAACTGCCAGCTGCAATAAAATGCAGAAGGTACTTTGGATAGGGTGATGATATCCAAGCCGATCCGGTCTGCAGGATAAATCCATCGTCAAACAGAAAACAGAAGTGGAATTAGGTGGCATATCAGTGTTTTGAGATTCAATTTCATGTTAACAAAACAATAATGCACATGGTAAACATTTTTTCCAAACACAAACAGTGAAAAGTTTCCCCCCCACATCATCTCTACCCCACCCACACCGCATCCCCCCAGGGTCTGGATCATTCACCCAGAGGCATCACCTTCGGGATCCTTTGCATTCATATCTGCATCGGTGTGGCTCCCTGTTTTGATGGGAAGTTAGTGTACAGTACACATGCAGTGTCTGGACCCATATTCCTGGGTGTGAATGAACCAGTTTAACCAGTGGCCCGCTAAAGGACACTTAGGTTGGGCTCAGTCTTGTTATTATACACAAAACTCTCCTGCTTTCGGAGGCGGGGGGGGGGGGGGGGGGGGGGGGGGGGGCGCGGGAAGGGGGGCGAGGAAGGAGGGAGGGGATGCTGTGCGTTAGCAACGGAACAGCTATGGCCACATGGCCCTCCAAGGAAATCCACTGCTTTGCACTCCCCAAGCCAGGCTCGGTTCCCTGCCCATCCCATGCTTTGTCAACTTTTTAAACAGTTCTGTCACTGGGATATGTGTAAATGTCTGAATGCTATTTTAATTGCTAAATCGCCTCTGTGACTTTGGATGGACCCCAGGCTCAGATCCACACTGAGCCAGGACTTAGGAATTCCTAGGAATGCTGGCCCATGGAATTCCCCCCCCCATCCCCACCCCCCATGAGGAGAAGAAGAAACCAGCCGGTGGGCTGTGTTTATCCTGCATAAATGGGGGAGGGCCTGCAGCCTTGTTTGGGGTGTGTCCCTTTCTCTGGCTGGCGTCACCCTGCCGCTGACAGTCACTGTACCCCCAGGGCCAAGAGCTCCCTGGGAGCTTGGCCAAAGGAACATCACAAGGCTGTATGGGGAGGTCAAACCCGGGACAGGGAGAAGACCAAGGCACCAGGCACGATAAACTGAGGCATCTGCTTAGGCATATTGACCACAGAAAGTGGCTGGGTCTCCATACTCCGCGATTAGGGTTTTCATTCAGATGCCCCAGAAGTTCCCACCACTTCCCACCTTCACCAGGTCCAACTAATAAACGGGGCAGACTACCCTGGAAATGAACAAAAATGCATGTGCCTTTAGCATGAGCGGTGGGGGAGGGGGGACTCTTGCATGCACTGCGACCCTTCAGTTTCTCGTCCTTCCACACAGAGTAGAGCCCATGGGGCAGAGCTGAGGGCGCTGGGCACTGCAGCTCTCCAACCTGCTAAGAAGCCCACTCGCCCTTTCGCCCTTTCCCTCCTTGCAGCCGCCCTGCACTCACTTCCCCTTAGAGGCGCACCGAGGGGCTCTGGCGTCCTCCACGCCTGGCTCCTAAGTAGTTCTTTACCCAATTTGGTGCACCTGGCCCAACCAGCAGCATTTTCTGTGAAAACGCAGTTCTCACTCATTTGCCTTCTCAGGATTCGCAGCTCTTTTCACCCCAAAGAAAATGGCCATCAAGCCACGGTTTGGGATATCAGCCCAGAGGTGCCACATTATTCTGTATTTGGAGATTTGTAAAGACTTTCATGAAAACAAACAAACAAACAAACAAACAAACAGAAAGACACTTGAAACTGTTGAGTTTCTGCCGCAAGAGCCCTCACTCTAATTTCACCTGCTGCTGTTCAGAAAAATACCGCTTATATTTGCTTAAGAAAAATTTCACATCCTCTTTGTTTCCAGTGTTGCCTGTAAGCCTTTCTAAGGAGGTAGAAATTGATAATCTGCAAACAACCAAAGGTGGGGCGAAGGGGAGAGTCTAGTGTTCAGGGCTGGACTCTCTCCTCATCCCCTCCCCCCACTGCACCCCAGTCTCTTAAGAAACTTCCTTCTGTGCGGGCTCTCAGGCAGCTCTGTGGGTTTGAGCCTCTGGAAGCCCCTGTGCATCAAAGAGTTAAATGTAAATAGCTCATCTTTGCTGGGCCTTTGGCTCCCGCTGTAAGTAGGTGGAGTTTGGAATCCGATTGAAAACCCCTTGCATTTTTGGTTGATTGTTTTTAATTACTTCTGAGGGCTGATGGAGGCTGCTTGTTGCCTCCGGGCTCTTGTGACAGACAAGGAATGTTTCTCACTGCCATTTGTGCGGAGCACATCAGAAAGCATCAAACAGAGCAAAAATGGCAAGAATAGCAAGTGTATCATTACGCCTTCATTTAGGTAGAAGATGCATAAACAGGAAGGGAAACCAACCGCATGGGCCCCTTGTGTGGATTGCAGATCAGAATGGTATTTGTACCAGGATTTTTCTGTATTTATTGAAGCCAATTCGCTGGTTGAAGGAGGGACAGGGGTGGGGGTGGGGGGAGCCAGACAGGGAGGTGCTGACCTTCAGGAAACCCAGGTAAAAGCCAGTTTAGGATCTAAAAGAGAAAAAGTCCTTGCCGGTTGTTTCTTAGAATTTCTTTCTGGGGAGAAAGGCAAATATGGAGATAGCTCTTCCTGTGTTGCAATAATTAAAACCATCAGATTTATGAGAAAAAGAAAAAAATAAACAGGACAGCTGGCTCAGTTTGCATTTCAGATGAACAATGAATTTTTTTTAATATAAGTATGTCCCAGGTAACATTTGGGACAGAGTTACACTAAAACACTTCATCTCTGTTTAACTGAAATTCATTGAACTCTGTGTCTTGTATATAATTTGGCCACTCCGTTAGAGGTAGGAATAACCAAACTTAGTTCCTTATAATTCCACCATCTGTGTGTCTGAGATGGTAATAAAACACCAATAAGATTACACAGGGGTGGCCCTGGCTGATAGATAGTTCAATTGGTTAGATAGCTGGTCAGGGCACATACAAGAATCAACCAATGAATGAATAAATGGGGAGAACAACAAATCGATGTCTCTTTCTCCCTCTCTCCCCCTTCTTTTCTCTCCCTGAATTCAATAAATAAAAATTAAAAAAAAATTATGCAGGGTAGAGCAAAAGTAGATTTACAGTTCTGAGTATATGAAAAATAGAGTTTTATTCTTATTTATTATTGTGTTATTTTCCATACAAACAGCTGTAAATCTACTTTTGCACACCTCATATTTTACTGGTAAAAGGGTAGAATTTGCCCTGACCAGTTGGGCTCAGTGGATAGAGCGTCGGCCCTCAGACTGAGGAAGGGTTGGACTCTGGTCAAGGGCATGTACCTTGGTTGCAGGCTCAGTCCACAATAGGGGGCGTGCAGGAGGCAGCTGATGGATGTTTCTCTCTCATGGATGTTTGTAACTATCCCTTTCCCTTCCGCTCTGTAAAAATCACTTCACATTGTAACATTACAAATACATTATCAGCGAATCTTACACAGTACAAATCAACACCGCGAACTACAGAAGACCTGCTCTCAGGCACCTTCTCTGAGGAGACGTGAGGATGAAAGAGGCTGCGCCTCGAGCCAACCACCACTACGTCCCTGTGAACTCCTAGTGGGGAACCTGGAGGTTGAGGGGCACAGCCCTCATCCGGGTCCTGCCAGAGGCGTCAGAGTGGGACCCGTGGCAGGGGCAGTAATATCCCCCCACAATCTCCTGCACTGGCAATGGGCACGCAGCCGAGATGCGTGCAGACCCCAATCAGGATGACCCAGTCGGGCTTCTTCCCTCCTTCCAGGTCGTGCTGTGGTCCCTCAAGGGGTCATGTCCACGTGGCCTCCTGTCCCACCTCCTCTGGGTTTGGCGGTGTACAAACAGCGGCTTGCCTCTCTGCTTGAAGGCCACGGCCTTGCTTCCTGGGATGACGGACAACTTGATTTCGATTTTGGACATGGCCAACGTCGGCAGAGGCGCTCCTGCTGGAGACAGCCTGGGAGATGGCATTCTTGGGGCATAGGCGGTGGCCATCTTCCTGATTGCAGTTACCAAAGAGGAGAGGCCCTTCCTGCACACAGGGGAGCACTCCTGGGAGGATAGTCTTCCGCGTGGCAGTCATTGGAGAAGTCGGGCATGGTGACGTCTGTATGGGAATAACGGACAGAGGCAGGGATTGAGGCCCACGATGACGGCAACCAGAGGCCCGCTTGCGGCCTGGTCCTTCAGTGACTCCCAGCAGAGGAAGGGCTACTTCACGTCCACTGTCTAGCACTGGTAGCACCAGGGGCCACAGCACACCCGCCATCACGCAGGAGGAGGTCGATAGGAGGAGGTGTGAATGGGCCTGAGCGGGCAGCGACTGATAACATGGCGACCCAATAAAATATGTATTTACAAAAGGGTAGAATTTCCATTTTAAGCCCTTTGTAGAGGCCAGTCATCGGATTGGGGCTTTATAATGATGATCCTAATAAGTAACTTAGGATCATCACTTAGTAATCAGCAAATAGTAAAAAGTATAATTGAGAGAAACCAAGATGGTGGCATAGGTAAACACCGGAATTGCAGCTGTGCACAACCATTTTAAAACAACAACGAAAAGAAAAAACGGACACCACTCAGACCCACAGGAAGGCTGGCTGAGTGGAAATTCTACAACTAGAAAGAGACTGAAACTCAGAGGAGGTGCGGAAATAAAGTGCAGAGGTACAGAGGTGCACAAGAAGGGGCTCGTGGAAAGGGCTGGCAGCATTTCGTACTGGAGGGAAGCATAAGCTCCTGACGGCTCTGAACTCCAGTTCCAGGTGAGTTTCTGGGGACTCAGAACCATACGGAGAGGAGCTGGACTACCTGGCACCGTCGGGCACTGTCTGGCACCATAAGACACCGGGAGGAACTCCAGAGCAGCTTGAGACCCGGTGCCTCTTAAGGCAGGACTGAGAAGCAGCCATAGCTGGTTGCTCCTCCCTGTAGACTCCCCAAGACCCCACCCCTCCCAAGCTGCGTGCAGAGGCTTTTGCATGTAAAAGGCTGAGTAGCCTCAGGCAGAAGGCTAAAATAGCACCTCCTTGGAGATACAAGTGTCAGCGTACCCAGGGGTCTGAGTGCTACAGTCCTAAATACAACTCCTCAGATTCATAAGGGACACACTTGGGGCAGACTCTGTGAGCACCAGAGCCCCACTGAAACAACTCTTGCCCCATAAGGGTTTCTCCAGCACAGAAGTTCTCCCACTGTAGACACAGCTGATTCTCATAATCAAGTGGCTTGGAGGTCATTTCCTCTCAGTGATCACCTAACACAGAAAGCCACTCTATCAACACAGGGAAGCAGCCAAAATGCGGAGACAAAGAAACAGATCACAAATGACAGAAAAAGAGGAAAGCAAACAACAGGATATAGAGTTCAAAACCATGGTTATAAGGTTTTTCAAAAATTTTCTAGAAACCGCTGATAAATTTAGTGAGACCCTCAATAAATCTAATGAGACCCTCGAGGATATGAAAAAGGACCAACTAGAAATTAAGCATACACTGACTGAAATAAAGAATATTATACAGAGATCCAACAACAGATTAGAGGAATGCAAGAATCTAGTCAGAGAATTGAAATACGAAGAAGCAAAAATTCCCAAATGGATAAGCAAAAAGAAAAAAGAATCCAAAAAAATGAAGACAGTGTAAGGAGCCTGTGGGACAACTTCAAGCGTACCAACATCAGAATTATAAGGGTGCTAGAAGAAGAGAGAGAGCAAGATGTTGAAAACATATTTGAAGAAATAATGACAGAAAACTTCCCCTCCCTGGTAAAAGAAATAGATTTCCAAGTCCAGGAAGCATAGAGAATCCCAAACGAAAGGAATTCAAAGAGGACCACACCAAGACACATCATAATTAAAATGCCAAGAGCAAAAGACAAGGAGAGAATTTTAAAAGCAGCAAGAGAAAAGCAGTCAGTTACCTACAAGGGGAAACTCATACATCTGTCAACCGACTTCTAACAGAAACTTTGCAGACCAGAAGGGAGTGGCAAGAAATATTCAAAGTGATAAATAGCAAGAACCTACAGCCAAGATTACTTTACCCAGCAAAGCTATCATTCAGAATTGAAAGTCAGATAAAGAGCTTCACAGACAAGAAAAAGCTAAAGGAGTTCATCACCACCAAACCAGTAAGTATTATGTGAAATGCTGAAAGGTATCCTTTGAGAAGAGGAAGAAGAAGAAAAAGTAAAGATAAAAATTATGAACAACAAATACATATCTATCAACAAGTGAATCCAAAAATAAAATGAATAAAAAAATCTGATGAACAGAATAAACTGGTGAAGAGAATAGAATCAGGGGCATAGAAAGGGATTGGACTGACCATTTTCAGGGAGAAAAGGGTGTTGGGGGTGTGGGAAGAGACTCGACAAAAATGGTACACCTATGGATGAGGACAGCAGGGGGAGTATGGTAAGGACAGAGGGTGGGGTGGGAACTGGGAGGAGGGTAGGTATGGGGGAAAAAAGAGGAGCAACGGTAATAATCTGAACAATAAAGATTTTTTAAAACTCAAATACATTATCAGATTTAATAAAATTATTCAAGAACTGTGAAAAAATAAAATAAAAAGTATAATTAATATTCCCCTTGTTCATGTAAGGTTGCACAGCTTGGAAGTGATAGAGAGCTGGGATTTGAACTCATGGCGCCTTACCTTCAAAGACTCCTCCCTCACAGACAGGAGTGCGCATCTGAACAAGAAGTGATTCCATTGGAAAACTGGAGCTGAGTTGACTAGTCAAATTAAGCAAAAGTCATTAGTTCTGTTCCCCAGATATGCCTTAAAGAAGTGACAAAACCCCACAACAGCCTTTTGGTCCCTTAATAGTTTCCCCTCTCAGTTGTCTGGCAATAAGAGAACTCGCCTGTGGCAGAATAAAATAGCATTTTAGGTCCCCGTTTAATTGAACGGAAATGTTTGGCCACTGTGCTTCCACTCTTGGGTTGATTTCCTTGTGCTATAATGCAGGGGACTGGACACTCCTGCAGAGGGCCAGATGGAGAGTGTTCTCAGCCTTGTGGGCCATATGGTCTCTGTGGCAACTCCTCAGCCTCACCGTAGCAGCTGGAGAACCGCGCAGACAGCACGTAGACCGTGGGTGTGGCTGGGCTCCTGTACAACAGGCAATTCCCACTACTCTCCTAGTAATGTCCTATATAGATGCAGAAAACACTGAATTAGCAAATAGTGAACCATTCCATGTCATAATTAACCCGGAAACAATATGTGTGTTTGCGGGTGGGGGAGGCGTGAAGGGGGGATGAAGAAAGGCTGCTGGATTAGTTTCCTGTTGCTGTTGTAACAAATTACCATAAACCAATGGCTTCAAAGAACACAAGTTCATCATCTTCTAGTTACACAGAAGTCCTACCCAGTCTTACACTGATCTGCCCAGCTCCAATCAAGGTCGGCACTCCTGGAGGCTCCAGGGGAGAATCTCATCCTTGCCTTTTCCATGTCCCCAGGCCGCCTGCATTCCTTGGCTTGTGGCCCCTTCCTTCATCTTCGAAATCATCAGTGTAGCATCTTCCAATCTCTTTCTGACTTTGACCCCCCTGCTGTCCTCTTATAGGACCCTGATGATGACCTGGGGTTCCCAGATAATTCAGGAAAGTCTCCCTTTTCAGAGTCCTTAATCACACCTTCCGTGTCCCTGTTGCCACAAGTTCTGGCGATTAAGACTTGGACATCTTTTGGGGAGCCATTAGTTGGCCTACCACACTAACTTCAACTAGAGGTCAGAGTGACATCAGGGAAATTTCTTCCCAGGTCAAGCCTCAGTTTCCTCATGTGTGAGATGCAGCCCCTTTAGTTTCATCCTTCAGCACTGGGGTTGCCCCTGTAAAGGTGTCAGTTCAAAGTTTCTGTTCACAGAACACCCACAGTCCCTGAGGTCCAGAAGATGGGGCAAGGACGTGTGACCTGGTTCTCTCCCAGATGGATGGGCCTGCTGTGGTTTTATTTTGTTTTTGTTGCTTTTTGGTACATGAGTTCTTTTGAACAGAAACTTGGTTACTGCAGTGAATAAAATTGAAGTATCTTGCAGTCTTCCGAGAGATGCCTTCTAGTGCTTTCCTCTGGGGCAAAGGCTAGGATTGCCCTTTGGCTGTGGGAACCAGAGGCTGGGTTCAAACCCAGCTCCACCCCTCATAAGTCAGGAGAACTTGGGCGAGCCTCAGTGTCCTGCTCTGTAAAATACCAGCAGTAACCACTGTACGGCTGTACAAGGGGCTTTGTGCAGAATCAGTAAGAGAGGCAATTGAAGGGGCTAGCATGGTGCATGGTGCACAGCCAACTCACAGAACATTTGCTCCCAAATGTGCATTCTCTGCTCACACACTTTAAAAAGAAGACCCTCACTCAGCCAGTGCAGCTCTATGGTTGAGCATCAACGTAGGACCAGGAGGTTCCAGTTCGATTCCTGGTCAGGGCACATAACTGAGTTGCAGCTCGATCCCCAGTGGCAGGTGGGGCATGCAGAAGGCAGCCGATCAATGATTCTCTCATCATGGATGTTTCTGTCCCTCTCTCTTCCTTCTCTGAAATAAACACACACACACACACACACACACACACACACACACACACACACACAAGACCCTCCTCCGCTTTCCAGCATCAGTATTTGCAACTGATAAGTCAATATTTGCCTTAACAATAGCGCTTCTTTTCCTGCAAAGAAACATCAGAGCTTCTCCATTGGGTCAAACATGCTCAGAGCTGCAGCTTAAAAACAAGACAGAATAAAGCAAAATCTCCAGCCAGAAAGGATGCGGGAGCTGCTGCTTTTCCTCGGGGCTCTTGCTAATGCCGCCCAACGCCCAACAAGGAACCTTGGCATTCCAGCAGCACCACCCCTGAGGCTACTGAGTGGCTGAAGGAAGCATGTCTTCAGGTGACGTGGGGCCCCCTCATAAGGAGAACCCCAAAGCCAACAGCTGAGGGGCTTTGTGGGGACAGAAGAGCGATGGAGGTCGGGCCAGACTTGCCCGCCATCCAGCGTCTAGTTCTGCCCTTCCTAGCTGTACTACCTCGAGCAGTAGCTGAGCCGCTCTGCGTTTTCGTCTCTTCATAGGGAGATAGGCATACGTCCACCTTATCAGCATGCTGTGAGGACGAAGAAAGTGAGTTCATGGAATGTGCTTAACCCAATACCTGGCACCAAGCTTAAGAATGTTAGCAATTGGTTGGTGTTTCTTTACGTGATAATTTGGTTTAACATACTGGCTAGGTGCATTGCGCATTTTTCATCTTGAAAACGGATCCTTAGTTTAAAAAGGGGAAGTGTAGTCGGGGGAGGAGCTAAAGGCTATGAACAGGCAGTGACTCAGGGGGGAACACAGAGACGACACCCTCTGTATAAAAAGATGTCCAGCCCCACCAAAGGCCTGTGAAATGCTCACCAAACACCCCTGGATGTCAGTGTTCACGCATCAGAGTGGCAAGGACTTCAGAGACTGGGAACATTTGGAGCCAGGGAGGTACGAGCAAATGGCCTGCTGGCGAACAGCGGCCTGGGCCCCCCTAGGATACCCGCTGATCCTCACTCTTGGGGAGTGAGTGGCCCAGAAATACAGGGGCCAGTGGATACACACACGCTGCCAAGGCGCTCACACAGCATCGTCGGGAACCTGGACATGCCCTGCATGGCCACCTGGCAGTGGCCCAGGGCAGAGGGAGGTGACCCCATCCACAGGCTGCCCGGTCACCGACTGGGCTCACGGGAACTCCAGGCCGTGACAGTAACCGTCTCTGTGCGAACCTGCAGCCACGCTCTCGGTGCGCATGCTGCCTCCTGCGGCTCCTGGAGCGGCTTTGGTCATTCCTCTAAGGAACAGCTGGGGGGACGCGGGTGCTTTGGTGGCAGCAGGTCCCCCAGGACCTCCGAGTTCATGAGTGACAAGTTGGGTTTGAACCCACTGTTGGTTCCAGGCTGTGAACTCTGAAACTCCGGGCTAATTGGAACCTTAGCCCCGAAAAATGTGGCCTATTGAACAAAGGAAGTTGCAAGAAAAGGGGCTGTCATTACCCAGGGTTACATATCAAACAAATACACAATGAAACGGCATCGCCTCCCTCCACTCCAAACTCGTTCCCTCCTTCGTCCTTCTTCCTGCCCGCACCCCAGTGTGCTGATGGCTCATGGAGTGTCGTCCCCGTAGAAGGCAGCTCAGGAGAGTGGTCTCAGCTGCTCTGAGTCTCCAGAACACAGGTGGATGTTGATGACCAGTAGGACTGGGTAAATGTTTGGGTAAAAGAATGAATGAATGCATCACCTTAATCTTAATGCTGCAGGCCACTGGGATGCAGATGGGGACCCGACAGCTTGGCGTTGCTGACTGATGTCGAGGACGAAGTGGGTGAGAAAATCGTCTGGGCAGCAGGAGCCTGAGACCTCCCTCCCCTCCGCGTTTGGGGGGCAGCACGCCTGCTGCTGCCCCATGGCTTCGCACAGCATCCACACCAAACACTTGCAGGGAGCTGAACAGCAGCATCATAAAGCTGGAAGCTAAATTTCTTCTGGCAACAGAGTGGAAGACTGTTGGCAGCCCGTAGCTGCGTAAATTAAAACAATGGGCTGTTTTTTTTTAAATGACATTTCTAAACACGCATCCACGTGAATCAACCCATCACAGGACCGTCAATGGAAGAGAGAGACGCAAGCTGTATGCCCCATCCCTGCCCCAACTCTTGGCTGAGGTTAGAGCCACCGCCGCCTTTCGAAGGTGCTCTAGGCAGCATCTGTCCTCGCGGGGATTGGACGGAAGAGTTCCTGCCGCAGCCCTGCAGGGAGGACGCGGGCACACACCCTGCACACCGTCTTCTCCGTCGAAAGGGGGGTTGGCTGCAGCTGTAGTTAATTTACTTCTGATTAGTCTAACCTTTCCCCCTCGGAGGAAGTTGTTTAGCAAGAGGGGAAAATGCGGTCACAATATTGTTTTATGACTGTTTATCTTTAGAGCCCAAGCGATGCTGATTGCAAATATTTATGTGCATTTTAAAAAATCACGACTCATGTTTGGAATGCACTAAAAAAAAAAATGTGAAATCAGATTTTGGGTAAGACCTAGCAATTCTGGAGGATTTCAAAGTCATAACCAAGTTATCTGTACCAGCCCACTGGGACTAATCACATAAAGGCAGCAATTAGGCCAGCGGGATCCAAATGCAGAATACTACGTTCCGTTTGGCTTTGGACGGCTCATCTTGGTTGTACATGTGCATTATTGATGTCTAGTCTGGAAATCCAAGTCTTAGCACATGTTACATTGGAGAAACAATCTCCAAATGAGAAAACTTGGCACATCTGTTAGAAACGCTGCTTTCCCCGTAGAGAAGGGATTAGCTAGTTGTCAAGGGCAAAGCTGCAGACACAGTTTCCCCATTTGCCACCATGTGGGGGGCCAGCTACCTTGAGCTGACGGGTGGCCCTGTCTCTTCTCATTCTTTCCTTCTCCCCAACAGGAACTGCTCACATAGCTGCTGTCCAGTAAAGGTCTTGGGCCCCTGAAGACCGCACTGGGGAGGGGAAGGGGTCTCCTATCATAGGCATCTCTCTGGCTTTATGGTTGCACAGACTTGGGGTTGAATTCTGGTTTTGCCAGTTGCACTGTAGCCATAGGAAGAGTAACTTAACTTCTCAGACTCTGCACCCTCTTTGTAAAATGGGGGAAATAGCACTCAGTGCTCTACTGCTTGCAAACTGCCTAATAAAAGAAAAGGAGAGTTATCAATTGAAGGAAATGGGAAGCCAAGAGACGGCTTCAGGCTCAGCTGCATCCAGGCACATCTGTGTGTCATCAGATCTGCACTTCCTTCTCCCTCATCTCCTTCTCTGACCTTTGTTTTCTACTGGGTACTGGCCTCTTCTACCCGATTAGGTTCTGTGACTGGGCTCTGTGAATGGAACTGACAAAGGACAGACTAACAGGAGAAAAAGCATACAAATGTTATTGGATATTGCTATTTTTACATGGCACGGGGGCTTCCTAGGACGAAGTTAGGTCTGAGAGCTTATATGTTACTGAGACAAAGAACAATAAATTGTGGGGATGCATTAAGACAAAGGAAAAAAGGTGGAGCAAAGGGCAGGGAAGTATGGGGAAGGGACCCAGAGAAGCCCAGGGGCACTAATGGAGAAGAGTTACTTTAGTGGGTTTGCTTGCATAAGTTCAGCCTGATGTGCATGCTCCATCTCTAGCAATAAGCACGTCTCTTGCAGGCACGGGGCGGGCATCTTCCCCTGTGAACCACCCAGTGTTACCAGAGGCGACAGGGTGAGAAGGAAGTGCAGATGCGAGACACCAGCAGGTCCTGCCTCTGAAGTGGGGCCGTGTGTTCACATGGAGAGGTGTGGCGAGGGTGAGACCACGCCCAGGACATACTAGCACACTGCTGTCTCATGGGGTGCAGTCAGTACTTGGTCGTCACTGCTGCTGGTATTTTGTGGCTTGCGATGGACAGCTACACTAATAAAAGAGAAAGATGCAAATTGACTGTACCTTCACGGCACCCACCGGCCAATCAGGAGTGAGTATGCAAATTAACTCAACAAAAAATAGTTGGTTAATTTGCATATGCAGGCACTGAGTGTCCGGGGAGAGATGCTTGCATCATCACCATGGCGATGGCACAGGCATTCCACCCCACCCCGGTCACTCTGAGCCTCTGGGCAGTGTGGGAAGGCAGAAAGGCAGCTCAGGGCTGGAGCAAAGGTAGAAAGGCAGCTCCAACCTGAGTGAAGGCAGTGCCGGCAGCCAGGGGATGGAAGGCCCGTTCTTGCATGAATCTTCATGCATCAAGCCTCTAGTATCTCTATAACAAGGCAAGAAAGTGAAATATAGAAAAACATTTTGGTGATAATGTGTGGCCCATTCAATTTGGGGGAAGTGTGTTAGAATCCACCTTATTTAAAATATGACACAGGCCCTAACTGGTTTGGCTCAGTAGATAGAGAGTCGGCCTGTAGACTGAAGGGTCCTGGGTTCGATTCCCATCAAAGGCACATGCCTGGGTTGCAGGCTTGATTCCCAGTAGGGGGCGTGAAGGAGGCAGCCTATCAGTGATTCTCTCTCATCATAGATGTTTCTATCTCTCTCTTTCCCTTTCCCTTACTCTCTGCAATCAATAAAAATATATTTTTAAAAAATATGGCACAGTACTACCCCCACCCCAGCGTCCATCCGAATCCCCATAACCTATGACCATGGACCCTTACACAGTAAAGGGAAGTTCACGTCTCAGGTAGAATTAAGGCTGTTGATCAGCCGACTTTCAGATGCAGAGACTATGCGGCTTCCAGGTGAGCCCAGTGACATCACAAGGTCCTTAAACGCGGAAGAGGAGGCATTCATCGGGAACATTGATTATTTTCCTGATCTTCCATCTCCGGCTCTTCATGTGTAAGCTCTTGGGATGGGTTCAGGGGGTGGAGCATTCCTGCCACCAGCTCTGTAGCCTCACGTGACAGCTAGTGGTGCCAAAGTTGTTCTCTGTCTCCAATATTGAACCAAAAAAACAATAACAGAAGCACCCTGTGTAAAACAGGAAATGGCTTCTTGGGGAAAGGAAAAGAATCCTCACATAGAAGGTTCGCGCTCAATTGTAAAACCACGATGATATCTCCACCCGCTCCCTCCACTGGCATCTGCGAAATCCTGCGGCTCTGCTCCTGCGGAAGGACCCGGCCTCCTGATTTACATTTCAGACGCGCAGGCTGTCAGAGGCAAATCATGCGCCTCCACGGCTGGCGTTTTTCAAAAGATCAATTATGCACTGACATCTCCGCGCACGAAGACTGTTTACAGCCGCCACGCGAGGCCGAGATGCGGTGAGAATCTGGCCTTGAGCACAATGTGGAAATCCATGCTCAGATGGCTGGGAAATGAAGGTGTTCCGAAGGTCTCTGGGCCGCGAGGCGGCTGTCACTGGCTTCCTGTGATGGGTGGAGTGGAGTGTCCCAAGCCCGAGGAGGTGGCCCTTTCTCCTCCCCTTTCCCTTAGCAGCTCTGCTGCTAGCTTTCCAGGTGGAAGCCACCACCTCCACCCTCTGTCCTGGGATTCAAGGACTGGAGGCTTTGGAGGTGTCCCCAACAGTCCACCCCCAACATCTGTCAGGAGAGACACGGCTCGTCAACAACGGCCACGTGATGGCCCCCACAGCCTGTGCCGCTCCTGACACCCAAGGCATAAATTAAATCTTACGCGAGCGCTTCCTGACAGCGCGTGATGACAGGTGTTGTGAACGAGTTGGCACAGGGGCCACTGCCCCACATAGCGATTGTCAGTCACGGCCACCCCTCCGCCCCTCCCCCCTTGGGGATGGTGTCTAGCCGGCAGGAGAGCACGCTTCGCTTATGTGGGTGGGACCGGCTCCCACGTGCCTCGGGTCCCACAGGTGACGTTGCGGCCCCGTGGGGTCACCGCCTCTCCCACCTGTGGCCGGGCCGAAGGCCACAGTGAAGTCGGCGCTCAGGCGCCCGTACAGGGCGCGCTTCTCACTCCATCCTCGGCATCGACGCCTGGTTCTGATTCCTGCTTCAGCCACCAAAGCGCCCACTGAAAGTGATAGCAAGCTGAGCCAAAATCCTGGAGGGAAGAAGTCATAAGTGATATTTAAGAATCAAGAGGTATCAAACTGGCCGTCCAGGGAAATTTAGAACTTTTTTGGACTTGCTTACATGTAGGGTACAGTTTATTGTGCTTTTTTGAAGTTGCATGTAGCAGAATTGAGGTGGCTAGTCCTCAGCTTCCTAGAATGTTTTCTGGGGCAGAGAAACCCCAACCCAGACTCCTCCTCCACCCTGTAGCCAGAGTGTCTCTGGGGCTGGCAACTTTCCATGACAGTGCCTCCGTGAGAGCTTGGAGGACACGCCGGTCTGCCTGGCCCGCCCCAAGCTGCCCGCACCCTGTTCTGCTGCCCCTCCCCCCGCCCCAGACCACTTGTCACAAGTCTGCTTGCTCCCTGTCTCGGGGGGAATGTACACCCCTTAGGGCAAGAAGCCTGTGCAGCTCACTCACCAGGACAGTCCCGACGCCGGGCGGGCACCTGTGCGGGAACGAGCTCTGCGGGCAGTTGCTGAGTGAAGTGAACGGATGTGGAAACCAGGTGTGCGTGGGCCCTTGGCACTTCCTGCCCCTGTCCAGTGGGTGCTCCTCTGCTCGGAGCCTTGGAGGCACAGAGGCCAGGGGAGTGTGACGGCTGCCAGAGTGCGCCGGGGTCCTGTGCTCAGCCTGGGTCTGCGCCAGCTACAGGGGCTGCGGCCATTTCAGTGGGGGGAGTTTTCAGGAGAGCAGGTTGAGGCTGGCCAGGTCACCTCTGTCGCCGTCTCTCCTACTCTCTGAGGACAGAGCCAGGGTAGAGACTGCACGGCTGGGCCCTGCCACCCGCGTGCACTAAGCCCTGGGAGGGTCTGAGGAAGGGCACTGACCCCCTTCAACAGGGGGCTTGGGAAACACGCCAGGGACAGCGAGCTTTCCTTTCCAATGTCGCTCCATCTCTTACTACAGCGCCATGGAGAAGAGGAAGGAGGAGTAAACGTCAGTCGGGGAGTGACCCTTAGGCACCAGCGTGTAAGGCAGAGTCCAGGTTGATTAACTAGGCAGGCAGTTGCCAAGTAAAATCATCTGCCCGTGCCTGAGCCTAAAGCTCAGCTGTTTCGTCTCTAAATCCCTCCTCACTCTCCCGTCCCCCCACCCCGCCACCCCCCCAGCGTATAGTTCAGTAGTGTTGTGAGTATTCACATTGTTGCCAAACAGATGTAGGAGAGGAGTGGGGAGGCAGCAGGAAGTTATCACCCCAGACCTCCACGTTCCAGTCCAAAATATTTTCTTGGCTTGGCTGCCTGGGGCTTAGCACTATGGAGCGACGTCCGCTCCTCCCCAACACAGGCTGGGTCTTCCGGGAGGGCCATGGTCCACAAAAGAGGTCGTGTGCATCCAGCTCTGTCCAATAGGACTACAGTGTGGGCCATGATGGAATCTCTCATTTCTGGCAGCAGCCTTACAGAAAGAATAAAGGAGCAGGTGACATCAATGATTTTATTGTGTACTAGAGACCCGTGCATGACATTCGTGCACTGGGGGGAGGGGTCCCTCAGCTCAGCCTGCTCCCTCTCGCCATCCAGGACCCCTCAGGAGGTGTCCACCTGCTGGCTTAGGCCCGCTCCCCTCAGGGAACGGGCCTAAGCCAGCAGTCAAACATCCCCCGAGGGGTCCTTAGTGCTGCTGTGGAGGTAGGAGAGGCTTCCACCACTGCCCCTGCATTTGCCAGCCATGAGCCCAGCCTCTGGCTGAGCGGTCCTCCCCTGGTGGTCAGTGCTTATCATAGTGACTGGTCGTTCTGCCTTTCAGTCAATTTGCACATTAGCCTTTTATTATAAAGGATAAAACGTATGACATGAAACCTACCACCTGAACCACTTTTCAGCATATAGTTCAGTAGTGTTATGTGTATTCACATTGTTGCCAAACCAATGTAGGCAATAATAATTTTATTAATGTAGTATTTAACCCAGTCTATTGCGAGCATTATCATTTCAACATCAGTTGTTTCTCAAGTCTTTGCAATCTGATGTGTATGTTCACACCGATGGCACACCGCCATCCGGGCACTAGATTTTCTATGGAAATGCTCGTCTTTGCTTAGATTCTGTCAGCTTACAGTTGAAAAAGGGGTTCCCAGCACACTGAAGAGTTTTCCAGTACCCTAGCTGTCAGTCTTTAGCTTGAAACTAATTGAAGTTGAATGAAGTTAAAACTTTCAGTTCTTCCATGTTACTGCCAGCCTCGAGTCCGGGGCTCTGTAGCCTCACTCGGCTGGCGGCTGCCTGCTGGACGGCGCAGGTCAAGAGCCGCTCCAGAGCCAGCGCTTTGGAAATGGCAGCTGCTATAGTTCCTGGGAACAGCAGAGCAAGAGGAAGTGGAAATTCCTCCTTGACCCGACCCTGGCAGTGACTGAAGCTGAGAGGGTCCTGTGCCCACCCAGCCCACCTCCCACCCCCACCCATGATAGGAATGGTCTTCTCCTGGGCGCGTGGGCTCCTGCATGGAGCCGCAGACCCGAGGTAATGAGGAGAGGCTGGAAGACAGACTTCAGACTGAAATTAAGAATCACCCGCTCATTTTACCGCTGGAAGATCATTTCGGCAACTTCCTCCGGGAGATTGTGAAGGGAAGTCATTATCCAGAGGAGGGGGAGGAGTGACCATCCGCGTGGCTCCCAGATGCCGCCCCTCCGCCCTCGCCGCAGGGCTGGGGGCAGGGGTGGGTGTTTACTGGGCCATTTAACCAGGCTCCTATTCTTAAGTTTCCTTTTCCACGATTAGTTGTTGCCCCTAATGGTTCCCATGCTCACGAGGTGCAGCCCTGAACTTCCTCTGCAGCCCCACGTCAGGGTCGGGGCGGCCCCTCTGATGGCCCGTGTCCTGCCTGTCCCCTCCAGTGTCCAGGGCAGGCCCATTCCCACATATGCTTCCAGAACCATTTTAATAGCGGGCAGCAGCGCCCAGCTGACGGCATATGTCTGGCTGCTCGCAGGGGTTGGCCAAGCGTGCAATATCGCGTTACATGAATGGGAAGGTCAGTCCCAAACAAACAGCTTTTTACAAGCTCTGGCTTAAGGATTCGCTACTCAATGGGGCTACATGCAGGGGGTGTGGGTAATGGGCTTCTTGTCCAGCCCTCTCCTCTGTCTCCGCTCTGCATTGATTAGAAAGTTTTCCGTCTCCCAGGACAACGCTCCTCCATTAAAAACGCCTTCGCAGCCACTGGGATTCCTGGACCCAGATCAACAGCTGCCCCGAAGCAGGGAGAATGTGGGTTCAGGTCTCCTGATGTCTGGGGAGAACGCTGCTGTGGCCGGAGTATGCTCGGGGGAGCCCTCCCTGCTCACAGACACATTTATGCTCCATTAACCTTGCGCAGGCGTGAGGGGCAGATGGCAGCACTGGAGAAGGGGAAGGAGGGAGGCTGCGCTGCTCTCACCTGGCCCCGTACTGGAGAGAGGAGAGACGTGGACAAACCCATGGCCACAGCCCACCTGCTGGGGCCTGACAGCCCGCCTGGCCCACAGACACCTGCACACACTGCACTCCAGAAATTAGAGGGGACAGTCAAGGCTCGCAGCCAGCCACGGGCCTGGAGAATATTCTGGACATAAACCAAAATGCCATTCAGGGTGCCTTTTTAATGACAGGACAGGACATTTACTGCGCACTTTGTAAGTCCTCATGCTGAATGGAGGGCATCACATGGACGAACTGATTTAACCCTCTCAACAGCCCGGTGAGGCCAGCGCTACATCCACCATAGAACCCAGAAAATGGGGCCAGAAATAACTTATCAAAGATTTGCTTCAGCCAGTATTCCTCTCTCCCTCCCTTCCTTCCTTCCTCCCTCCCTTCCTCCCTCCCTTCTTTCCTTCCTGATAGAAGCTAACAGTGTAAACGTGAACTAGGTAAGACATGAAAGTGTCTTAAACCTGTGCTTTATTCCTGTCCTCATGCTGCGAACCATCTGGGAGTGTCAGGTGTGCAGTGTTTTAGTGATAACTCATTCATTCATTCAGCAACACCCAATGGGAATGCAGTACCTGCCAGGTTATGCTTTGGGCATCAATGAGGGTCTCAGTGTGGGCACTGCTGACACTGAGTTGGATCCTTCTCTATTGTGGGGGCTGTCCTGTGCCCTATAGGCTGTTCAGCATCATCCCTGGCTTCTACTCACCAACACAACTCGCCACCCACCCCCACGTGACAATCAGAAATGTCTCTTGACGTTGTCACATGTTCCCTGGGGCCCACGCTGCCCCTACTGAGAGCCACTGTTTGCAGGGGTGGGGAACATCCCGCCTGAGGACTGGATAAGGCCCCACAACCATTTGGTCTGGCCCTGCCAACGCATTAGGGGTGAGTTAACTAAATGTTTGACCAAATGTAGCAGACTGATTTTTAAAAATCTTTTAAAATATATTTTTATTGATTTCAGAGAGGAAGAGGGGAGAGGAACATTAATGATAAGAAAAAATTATTATCAGCTGCCTCCTGCACACCCCACACTGGGGATCGAGCCCACAACCCGGGCATGTGCCCTGACGAGGAACTGAACTGTGACCTCCTGGTTCATAGATAGATGCTCAACCACTGAGCCACACTGGCTGGGCACAGGCTGATTTTTAAGTTGGCAATTTTGTGTGGCCCACAAAAGGTGTTATAAACATCCAGAGGCCGTTGATAGATAAAAGGTTCTCCACGCCTGTCTAGAGACACAGACGGTGTGGTTCTGCAAGGGTTCTTCCCTTAGCGCCTCATCCTGGCCCCTCCGGCATCCTGGCCCTTCAGCTCCCACACGCCCACTTCACGCTTGTTGCATCAGATTCCAGAGTTCAGCGGTGTCAGAACTCAGCAAGCCTTTTATGAGGAAACATTTGGGCTGGTTTCCACTCTTCCACCATGAGCATCAAAGCCGAAATCATTCACACCTACGTCTGCACGCACGCATTTGAGTGTTTCTATGGGACAAGTCTGTTTACGAAAAATTGTTGGATCAAAGGTGTAAGCATTTAAATATTGGCTACAAAATGCCAACATCTCTTCCAAAGAGGGGGCTGTTCCATTGTGCCCTTCACCAAGAAGCCATGGAGAAGAGCTCTCTAGAAGGGAATTTGTGGAACATGCTAGAAAACAGGTTACGCCGTGTTTCACTCAGAGGGGCTCTTTGCTGGTAACATTTTCAAAAACTATGTGAACATAACTACTCAAAATGGGCACTTAAAATTTTCCCATGTGAGCACGTAGAAGCTTAGTGTCTGTGCTCTCAACAACTAAGTTACTGAATAAACCAAAAGGGGCTCTGAGTTCAACAATAGCAAATTATATGCAATGTTTCTCATCATGCTTAGTTCGTGTAACCGTGTATCTTGGGGGGTCGCTCCACTCGGTGTATAAAAAGCCACATTCTCTTTCTACCAGCACTGAGTGATCTATAGAGTGGCTGCTTCATGCTCTACCTACCCAGCCCCGGGCGGGAAACACTTAGGTCGTGTCCAGGCTCTTGCTCCTGGGAACATGCTGAAAAGTCTATCCTGGTGCACACCTGTCTCACAGGTAGGCTGCATTTGTAGGGTAAATTATTCAAGGTGGGATGCTTGGCCAAAGGCTGTGTCTTTGTAATTAAGAACCCTGTAGCCTAGTTGTGCTCCCTTGGAGTTGCGTGAGTTTGTACCCCGAGTAGCCTGACACACTTCCATCACCACCAGAGATCCTCTGTGTCAACAAGGTCTTCCACCAAGTCGGGGGCGGAGAGGCCCATTCCCAGTAGAAGTTCCAGGGATCCAGCTTGACATGGTGCCTGATTTTAAGGTCCACGGAGCAGTGAATGTTCGCCGTGGCTCCGGGAGGGGTGGTGATGCCGGAGGCGGTCTGGGAAATGCAGATTCTCGTAACGAAGTGCCAGGTCCAGTTCTGTCTCCTCCAGAAGACAGATGAGGACAGAGAAGTCCCTTTCTTGGCAAACAGCCTCGCAGCCCGGAAGGTTGGGGGGTGGGGAGGGAAGGGGAAGGGAAGAGAGAGAGCGAGGGGAGCTTCCCTGCTGGCCCAGCTCCCTCTGTCTCCATCTAAGAGGAGTGTAGCCAGGGGGGCGCATCCTCAGGTCCCCACTCCACAAGCACTTGGTAGAAGACCCATTGGCACAGATGGGTCCCCAGCAATGATGCAAGAGTGTGCCACAGTCTGCCCTTCATCGGTGGCTCCCAGGACACTCTGGCCAACCAGCTGACCATCACTAGGCTCGGGATGGACAGGCCAGTGGCTGGTCTTGGCAATCTGTTTAGCATTTTAAAATATGTCCTCAGATTTCCACCCCCGGCCCCCTCACCTCCCCGCAGCAGGGGAAGGCCGATCCCATGGCTACTGAGACTGGCTCTCCCCCCTGAGACTGCACCCTCCAAGGGAGCCGGCTGCCATGTCCTAAGGACACTCAAGCAGCCTGTGGAGGGTCCATGGGGAGGGGCTGAGAGAACCAGCAACCAGCACCCACTTGTCATCCTCGGAACTGGACCCCCAGCCCCAGCCAAGCCTTCAGTTGACTGTAGCTTTGGCCACTTTCTTGACTGTAGCCTCGTGAGAGACTCGGAGTCGGACCTGCTTGGCTGGCCTGCTCCTGAATTCCTGAGCCGTGGAAACTGGAAGAACAACCATGTTGGCTGTTGTTTTAGGCTACCGAGGTTACAGAGCAGTCGGTGACCAGAGGACCAACTCCTTGAAGAGCCCCTTTGCCTCTCCTCATGTCTCATCCCTGCTAGGAGGCAGAGGCCCTTTCCAGACCCCGAGGTATGGGACGGGGAGAAGATTGTGAAATCTTCCATGAGGCCGGCACGGAGGCGGTGTGTCCCACCACAAGTCAGCAGGGCATGGTGTGCTGTACTCTCCACCTTCACCACCACCTCGTCACTTGGGGGCCTGGGAGCATTCTGTGACTTCACTTACCTTCACCTGTCTCATCTGTCAAATGGGTTGATAACCAAAGGCCTGGTGTGGGTCCAGAAAAGCTCTTAACGTCCTTTTAAGCCTTGAGCACCAGGCTTCTATACGTCTTACCTCACCTATCCACCACGCATCCATCCCTCCACTCAGCAAACTTACATGGAACACCTACCAACTCCCAGGTACCATACAAGGTGATAGGGTTGCAATGAGAACAAATAAACTTTCTTATTATCAAGGGAATCCCATTCTGACGGGAGAGACCGACAGGTACCATGTGATGTGATGTGGCTGAGACAGGGCTGCAAACACAGTGAGGAGAGAGGCCTCCTCCTCACGGGGAGGAGCACAGACATGACGAGCGACTCCTAGGTGGGTGGCCACATGACACTTGCTGCTCAGGAACCGAAGAATCAGGCACAGTGTGCCAGCCTCCTGCTCCGCTGTGAGGCCTGAAAGTGGAATCAGAGAAGCTCTGGATGTTAGAACAGACGACCTGACAACCCAGCGGGGCACAGGTACTAAATAAGACCCAAGACCATACAGATCCTTTCACTCTCGACCTTGCCTCCTTCTTCCTGCCCCAGGGCCTTTGCACACAACGTTGCCCCTCTGCGGAGCTCACTCCCATTCCACCCCTCTCCCTAGCTCAGGGAGTGGAGAGCTCCTCATTCTCTGTTCTGCAGCCTTTGTTTCCTTCGTGGTACTTTCCAGGTTGTCCTCATGCTATCTGTTACTGGAGTTCCTCTTCTTTTTTCTCTCTCTTCCTTATTGCAATGTGAGTCCCACCCACAAGGGGAGGAGCAGTGTCTTGTGCATCACCATAACCTCAGGGTCAAAGAGTACCTGGTACTGAAAAAAAGTGTTGGATGGAGTAATGAATGAATGTGTTAGTCAGTGTATATTATTTTTTAAAAAAATATGTTTTTATTGAGTTCAGAGAGAGAAAAGGAGAGGGAGAGTTAGAAACATGGATGAGAAAGAGTCATTGATGCTGCCTCCTGCATGCCTCTACTAGAGATCCAGCCTGCAAACCTTGACCTCCTGGCTCATATGGGTCAATGCTCAGTGTATATTCTTTTTCTCATTTACCTTGACATCTTAACTTCACGGAATTGTTGGCCTCATGATTGCCTGCCCATCATCATCACCCCAGTCCATCCCCAGACACCCACACATGTTTTTTCTTTGCAGGGAGCCAGGTGCATCCTTCTGTGCCTGGGGAAGGTGCTGCCTGCCCAGCCCAAGAAGTGAATGAGGAGGGTTCCAAACCAGTTACGGTGACTCCACTCCTTCTCAGTGGCTGGTTTAGGCATTTGCATATGGTGTAGCCCTGGCCAATCGGATTTCAGGGGGAGCCTCTGAGGGCACCGCTGCCCAAGCTGGAGCGCTTTCCGGAATTGCTGGGCATCTGTGAGAAGTTGACTCAGGCTCAGCAGGCCTGGGCGGGACACGGATGATGCTGCTGGTCCCTGGACCACACCTTGGGTTATGAGGTCCTACGGCGTTTCCGGGAAGGGTTTTCCTCCCCTTAGAATGAGACACATAAAGAGAAGCTGTCTTCTCTTGTGCTGTTGGGCAAGCAGCTGCAATTGTGACTGACCACAGCTGGGTAACCTGGGACACAGCCAGCGGGGAGTGGGCAGGGCAGAGAGAAATAGGGGAAGCCCTGGGGCTGGATGGCCAGCCATGGAACTGCTCATGTGGGACAATAAATGCCTATTTACAGACAAAAAAAAAGCCAGTTTGAGTTTGGGCCTCTATTACTAGCAGTCCAAAGCATCATACCTGATGCTATACACAACCTGGTTTAGAGCATAAAAGATTGACCTTTGAACCAGTCCAATCTGGGGGTTTATCTCTGCCCCTTGTGGCACTGCCACCCCTCAGCCTTGCCAAGCTTCAGTCTCCTTGTCTATAACACGGGTTGTTCTGTCGGTGAGAAAAGGCGTGTGGGCTTGAGCCCTGGGGCACAGCCCTGTCCTGTAGGCTACTCTTTGCTAATCGCCATATTCACAACAGAAATAAACGGGTGCCGTTAACCTAAATAACCCCATTTATTTAGCTCAAAGTAAGACCATTTCAATATGCAATCAATCTAAAAATACGCATTTCCTACCTATCTTTTGGTGCTGGGAGTGTATTTTACATTAC
This sequence comes from Murina feae, assembly GCA_004026665.1. Classification (NCBI taxonomy): domain Eukaryota; kingdom Metazoa; phylum Chordata; class Mammalia; order Chiroptera; family Vespertilionidae; genus Murina; species Murina feae. The sequence goes on from PVJC01004395.1 coordinate 37,851, forward strand.
CACGTGTCTCCTTCCGACCAGCCACATGCCACCTTCCCAGGAGCCACGTGTAGCTGTTCCTCTTGAAGCGAGAGCCATGGAGAAGAAACTCCGGATTTCCAGACACAGTGACTCCCAAGCTGGGAGCCTGCGGCTGCTGGAAGGCTGCCGCTTAGAGCCCCAAGCCGCTCTCACCTGCACGGTCTGCAGGAAAAGCTCGTGGGGTGGCACACGCAACATTTCTCAGCAGCCCAACTGGGATTTGGAAGTGGCTCATTCAAAGGATTTTATCAAGTGATAGATTTGTGCACCAGTGGGGTCCCTCAGCCTGGCCTAGAGGGATCGGGCTGAAACTGGCCATCCGACATCCCACGAGGGGTCCCAGAGTACAAGTGACACTCTGCAAAGTTGCTGTGACTTGGCAGTTCCTGCATTGAACGTCTGACCCCTGGTGGTCAGTGCATGTCATAGCTGCTGGCTGGTCGGCCAGTTGGCTGGTCAGCTGGTTAATTGCTTAGGCTTTTATATGTATAGATTGCTGTGAATTCTGTTATGGAGTTTCACAGTCCCCCAATCATTGCCTTTTATTTTATTTTTTTAAAATATATTTTATTTATTTTTCACAGAGAGGAAGGGAGAGGGATAGAGAGTTAGAAACACCGATGAGAGAGAAACATCAATCAGCAGCCTCCTGCACACCTCCTACTGGGGATGTGCCCGCAACCAAGGTACATGCCCTTGACCGGAATTGAACATGGGACCCTTGAGTCCGCAGGCCGACGCTCTATCCACTAAGCCAAACCAGTTAGGGCCAATCATTGCCTTTTAAATGCCAGGTCTCCTGCTCAGTAGCCTCCAATAGCCCCTGTTTCTGCTGGGTTCACTCTGAACTCCTGAGGTCTCCCAGAGCCAGACCTGTCTCAGCTCACCCACTGCAGCCCTCCCATTGCCCGGACCAGTCGCAGCAGCTCCAGGTGTGGGGGCTGAAAAGTTTCATACTGTTCCTCCCACCTTCTACGTTCCAGATGGCTATGATTAAGGTGACTAGATTTTAATATTGGTAAAGCAGGACACCATTGACCCGTGGGGGAGGGGTTCTTTTTTATTTTTTACTTAAAATATTACAAAAAGTATTACATATGTCTCTTTCCAAAAATCAGGACTTTTTTAAAACGCCGCAGGACGCGGCACAAATTGTTAAAAATCGGGACTGTCCCGCCAAAAGTGGGACGTCTGGTCACCTTACTATAATCACAGTCCCAGAGACAGATTAACAGGAGAAAAGCAAAGTTTAACACGTGCACGGGGCACTCACAGAGCTCGAGCATTCTAAGGACAGTGAGGCAGCACTGGGAACGGATGACATGCTGGGCCTCAGGAGTGAGCGGGCGGGCCGTGTGCAGGTGGTTGAGCAAGGAGGGAACCCACGTGGCGGCACATTCTCGCCGGGCAGCTCAGAAACAATGAGCTAGGGCGGGATCCAGCCGGCAGGCCGGAGTCCTGGCTGCAGCGGGCGACCGTCCTTAGGGGATCCAGCCAAGCTCCCTTCTGGAAGCAGGTTTCCTCTTGAACCTCTCAGGAGCGGGGGACAGGGGGTTAAAGTTCTTTCTGAATCTTCTTTCTTAATAAACAGCTTAAAATCAGTACCCTAAAGGGCAGCTTTAGGGTGGCAACACTTTGGTCCCCTTCACAGGCCAGACCTGTGGGTGGTCAGAGAGGAGGAGGAGAGGTGGGTGGCGGTGCCGAAAGGAGGGCTGGAAGCCTGCGGGTGGAGTCAGGTGGCTGAGATCACAGCCGGCCCCAGCGACCGTCAGAGAGCAGGTCCCTGCGTGCCGTCTCACCGGGCTTTGCTGCAGCGGCATGAGGTAATGTGCGGACGGTCCTGTGTCCGTCTGCCCTTTCCCCTTCCTGTTGTAAGGGCACCCCGGCCGCTCTGCCTCTAGGGTCTGCACTCCGCAGTGTATCAGTGTTCTGGTTCTGGTGGTGCTGCCAGTCCCACAGCCCACTCTTCACTGTCCCACCGGGAGGCCCGGGACCCAGGCCTGGCCAAGCCTAATGCCCCTTCCTGGGCACCTGGGACCTGGGAACCTGGCGCATGTCGGGCCCCTAGAGCCTTCGCTGAGCTCTGCACTGAAGAGGCGGGGACGGCTGGGAAGGTGCAGGCAGAGCTTGTCTTCAGCAAGCCTTGCGGCTGTGAGAGCTTCTCTGCAGAAGACCATGGGCTGACGGGCAAGAAAAGGAGAGATGAGGGGGAGGGGGCTGCTCCTTTGAACCCCTGGATCCAGCCGAGCCTGAAGCTAGAACACCATGTCTCCCTTTTCCTTTCAGGAGCCTGTTTGGCATCCTTTCCTTCAGCCGCTGGGGTTGCAGTTCGGTCACATGCAACTGCAAGAGTTCCCACCAGGTAAGGAAAGAACAGGCCTCCACTGCGTGGTGAGAAGACAGAGGAGAAAGGGGCGGAATAAGTGCCCAGGCCATGGGAGGCAGAGCCAGGACTGAGTCAGCAGCCCTGGGCTTTTCCATGCTCTTTCCACCCCTCCCCCACAGTTGCCTCGGACTTGGTGGCTACACAACAGGAAGTTCCTCTGTCGCAGACCTGGAAGTCAGAGAGCATGAGGAGCATCCTGGGCATGGCCTCAGGCCTCGGGGCTCTGGTTCCTTACCTTCCCAGCTTCCTGGGCTGTGGCCGCAGCACTCTGGTCTCGGCCTCCCCTTTACGTGGCCAGCTCCCTGTATGCTTGTCTAATCTCCTCCTGTCTCCCTCTTACCTGAGCCCGCCTGGGCAATCCTGGATTACCCGCTCACCCTAAATCCTTTCTCCAAAGAACATCTACATCTGCAGGTGCTGGGATGGGAGCTGATGTCTGCATGTGGCCATTGTCCAACCTCACACAGGGTCTGAGCTCCCCAGGGTTTAGTGTGTAAGCAGAGTGAGCTGGTCCCGATGAAACCTGGCCAGTACCCAGTGGCCAGCGTCCCCAGCCACATGGCGAGTCCCTTCAGGGCTGGGCCCGGCCCCAGGCCAGCTCAGCGGCCAGCACAGGGCTGATGGGCACGGCGCCAGTCCTGTTTCAGTCTCGCCGTCCAGGCTGAGCACGGCGGGTCAGGCGTGGACAGGGGTGCTGCCGCCAAGGTGGCCCCTCTCTTAGTTCCCAGGGCGTGCCTGCTGTTCAGTCTGCTTTACTTTGCGCCTTTGGGTTGTGAGAGACAGTGGCATGGCTGGCCCACATAATGGGGTGTATCATCACAAGGAACTGAGTGTTGGGCCCTGTGAGGAGGTAGCTGGGAGCATGCACTCCGGAAGCTAAGGCCTGGGTTCCAATCCCAGCTCGACCACCTCTCAGCTGCGAACCCTGAGCAAGGTAGTGTGCGCCCTGAAGGTAGGGTGCTGATATATCGTACCCAAGGGCTGGGTCGCTAGGCAGGTTCCAGGGGAGTAAGTGAGAGCCTTGGCAGCCTTGGCAGCGCTCAGCACCCAGTGACCTCAGGGCAGTGCTGCTGCCGCTGCATGGGATCCGCACCTGCCTCTCTGTCTTGCTATGAAGAGACCATCTTGGGTTATTAATGTCAAGTATTATGATTTCTACCGAATAGAACCGAAAGGTTACAAAATGACTTCTGTGGGCGCCTCTCAGTGCCTGCGTCACCCCGGGCAGCACCTGTCTCTCAGGGGAGACTCGGGAATGCGCATCCCACCTCTTAGCCCAGCCCCGCTTAGAGCCTGGAGGTCAGGTGGAGGGTAGTTGGAGGCATGGCTGGAAGCAGGAGAGTCTCAGGTGCAAATTTTGGTCTCACCCTGGGATAGAGCCTGAGAGTGGAAGTGGGGGCAGCCCAGAGCCTGGCATCTCCTCCACCCACGCCTGTCCCACCCCACAAGGGGGCTCTGTTCACCCTACCCCCTTGCAGCTGGCCTTACCCTCTCTCCAGCCCTCTGTGAAATCTTTTGCTTGCCCTTATGGCCCTACGACCTTCCCTATTAGAGGGTCCTCTTTATTGCCTACTTCGGGATGGGTACTCAAGGCTTTGCAGATTCTCCCCTAAACCTGGAGTGCCGTCCCTGTTTCTGATCCCTTTCTCCATTGGAAACAGCTACCATAGCCAGAATGGTAATAATCATAGGAGCAGCTAATTGCTTCAGAGCTGCTATATTGCCCAGGCATTGTGCTAAGGTCTCATAAGTGAATTAATTCATTTCCTATCACACATGCGAGCACACACACACATACACTGTGCAGTAGGCACTCTTAGGAACTCTATTTTATCAACGATGAAGCTGACTGGGAGGTTAAATAACCGAATGTTAGTTCCTTCCTCTTGCTAACAAAACAACAAAATAAATAAGAATAAATTGCTAAATCCATTTTGCCCCACAGTATGACTATAAAAGTAAAACAACCACTCTAGCCTGTTTGGCTCAGTGGTTAGAGTGTCGGCTGCAATGGAAGGGTTGAGGGTTTGATTCTGGTTAAGGGACATACCTTGGTTGCAGGCTGGATCCCCGACCAGGATCATGTGGGAGACAACCAATCAATGCTTCTCTCTCTCTGTCTCTCTCTGTCTCTCCCCTCCCTTCCACTCTCTCTGAAAAGCAGTGGAAAAAATATCCTTGGATGAGGATTTTAAAAAACCCCACAAAACAACAACAACAAAACAATTAATTTTTTTTCTGATTATAAAACAGAATCTGTTCACTGTAGAAAATAAGAGAAATATGGAAAATCATACTAAGAGAAAATAAAAATTACCCATAATACTCTGGGTACAGCTATTTCCAGTCTGTCTGTCTCTATCCATTTCCCAGAGATTTACTTTAAAGCCACAACTTTTAATGGCTTTCAGGCCTCTAAGCATCTCTGAATATTTATGTTGTATCCAGTTTTTCTGCTATTATAATATTTGACAAATATTCTTAAGCTTGTTATTTTGCTCCCGTTTCTAATTATTTCCATAGGATAAGGGGTGTGCATCTTTAAAGCTGTGGATACACGCTGACAAGTGCCCAGATGGCTGCAGCGATTACCAGCCCCACCAGCCGCTCCAGCCGAGTCTGAAAGGCCTGCCTTCTCACCTCCTCATGTCCGGGGGCGGGAGGGGGGGCGGGGTTGTTTGGCTTTGAAATCCTGGCGGGTGTTCATCTGCATCAGAGAATTACCAATGACCTGAACTTACTTATTCTTTATGCAGTTTGTTGGCCCTTTGGGCTTCCTGTCCTGTTCTTTACTAGACAGAGCTTGAATATCTTTTCCCCAGTTCGTTTGTCATTTTCTTTTCCTATCTTATTACTACTTCACCTTGATCTCTTGTGCACTTAAAAGGAATGCTGGTTATCAGCCCTTTCCGCTGGAAAGGCTGGAACACTTTAGAGTTTATAAACATTGATCAGGAGCATTTGGCCCCTCATCCCCGGGCTTTCTCACATACGTCGTCTCACCTGAAGTGAGCACCGTGTTGCTGGGTCCAGGTTAGACTGAAGGGGCTTTCAATGAGGGGACAGCTGTTCCCACACACCTGTCGGTCCCTGCCATTCTGCATGTCTGACCCCAGCTCATCGTAACCGCCATGCGAAGCAGACGGCTCCACTTGTTCCATAGATGACTTTATTGGGTGCCCACTGTGTGCCAGGCTCCGTGCGAGGCCCCAAGGACGGATTGGGGAAGGAGAGAGACCAATGCTCGGCCCGCCCAGGGTGTAGGGTGCCTGTTTCAGTGGTGATATTCCTAGGATGTCCTGTGCTTATTTTATGGCGGACTCTGGGGAGATTCGGTCACCCGCCCTATCACCCAGCTGGAATTTGAACCCAGGTCTCCTTGCCCCAAGGCTGCTCCAGACCCTGGGGCTCCTTCCACTTCTACATGGAACCAGCCTGGACATGTGTTCCCATCACAGGTTAGAAGTCCTGGCTGCGCTTCCCAGGTGCCCGAGTGCCCAGCAGTGCAGTTTGTCAGGTGGGGGCACCAGGAGCCGGCTGTGGGGGTCAGTGAGGGAGCAGAGGGCGTAGCCTTTCCTGCCCTCACGGCGGGGAGGCTGGAGCTGCCAGGACAAGCCTTCCCAGGCTCCAGCTCTCCATATTCTCCCCCCATTTCCTGGGCTTAGGAAGGCAGAGGGGTGGCTCTTGTTCTCACTGGAAGGAACCCCCCTGGCTGCTGGTGAAGACATAAGTAATGAGGAAATCTCACCTTTTTTCTTCTTCTCTTTTTTATATATTTTTATTGATTTCAGAGAGGAAGGGAGAGGGGGAGAGAGAGAAATATCAATGATGAGAGAGAATCATTGATCAGCTGCTTCCTGCCCGCCCCCCAGTGGGGATCGAGCCCTAAACCCGGGCATGTGCCCTGACCGGGAATTGAACCGTGACCTGGCTCATAGGTCAACGCTCAAGCACAGAGCCACGCCGGCCGGGCTCCCTTTCTTGACACGAGCAGAAAAGCGAGTGACGTGGCAGACACCAGCTTCGGTGGACAGGTGAACTGCTGGGTTCTGGAACCTTCTGAGAGGTCTGGGGAGGAGGGAGCAGAGCAGAAAGGGGAGAAAACCGAGGACATTTTCCTAGGAAGAGCCCTCCTCTGCCGGCTCGGCCTTGGCTTTGCCCCTCATGGGCGCTGCCTGTGCCCACCTCTGTGTCCCTCTGCAGCCAGCGGCCTCTCCTGTCTGTGAGGACATCCTCTCAGCGCCCTCCCCCGGCTCAGGCCGGCTCCTGGGAGCCGGTTTTGTGGTGATTCCAGTTGGAATATTTTCCTCTTCTTTGTCTTTTTGGAACGGTAGAGGCACCGGCTCTTATTTGCAGATGTTTCTTGAAGGAATTGAGGGAATCAATGAAGGCCCGTTTTATAGTTATTTCCCACGGAACTCCACCCCACACCCAAGTTAACAGTAGTGGGGTTCACTTCGACACGGGACAATAGTGGGGACCATTGAAACTGATCCTGCTGCCCTGACTACCTCGCACCACCGCCCCACCCCCGCTCTGAGCTCCAGGCCCTTCTCTTGGTAGGAGAACGCTGCCCCCTCCTGGCCTGGAAGGACTTGCACCTGAGACAAGGGTGCAGCCCAGGACGAACTTCATCAAACCTGAACAATAGGTTCACTGGAGACCAAGGGACGAGTCAGGAGCGGCTGGTGAGACAATGCCGCTGGACCGGAAGCGGAGATTTGGAGATGCCCTCTCCCCTTCATGGACTCAGGCAGTCCCTTTGGGGCAACAGTAGCATCAGCCACCAGTTGCACAACCAGGACGTTGCTGGGCGCAGACTGTCCTGTACAGACGTCGTCGTAAAAGCATCTTTGGGCTCAGAAGAGGCAACAGCGCTGACCCGCTCGGCCTCTGGGAGTAACTGTCGCTAACCCAGTGGGGTCCTGGCCCTAACTGTGAAGCTGCTGGATCCTGTGCCCCTTCGCCCAGTTGCAAAACCTCCCTCACCTGCGAATCTTCTGTGTGGATGAGCCCAACAGGAAAAGCAGGCACTGCCCGGGGTTTCCCAACAAGCACAGACGCTGTCCTGTCTCAGGGACAATCTCTGTGAGAATATGTTTGTCCAACAACTTCTGGAAGACTTACTTCTGCCCCACCCCACCTCCTAGGGGAGGCTCCTCAGCTCCCGGAGTCAGCTCCTATGCATCGTGTGGAGAGGAAGGTGTGTGTGTGTGGGGGGGTAACCGACAGAAATGTCTTAAGACTTCCCTGTGACTTATGACACTAATTCTCTTCTCAAGGGTTGAGCTAAAGCCAGAAAGTGTTTGCAAAAGAGGTCCCTGTAGGTCTCACCCCCGAGGGACTGATGATGCCTGGTGAGCATGCTAAAGGTCCCATTGGAGAGAACAAGGAGTCAGATGGGGAGGAGCTGAGGGGTCAATAGGGGTCAATGGGGAGGAGCATGAGAGTCAAAGAAAGTCAGATGGGGAGGAGCATGAGGGGTCAAAGAAAGTCAGATGGGGAGGAGCATGAGGGGTCAATAGGGGTCAATGGGGAGGAGCATGAAGGATCAGTGGGAATCAGATTGGGGAGGAGCATGGCAACAGGAGGTGTTTTTGCTCTTCTGGTTCTTTGTCTTTGTCCCCTTAAACTCTTTATTTTTTAAAATTTTGGCTGCATAGATTGACATGTTCTCCCAGTACTAATTTTGTTCTAGTTCTAATTTTGGCTTCAGTTTCTGGTGTTAGTTTTCTCACGCTCTTTTTAACCTGCATGTGCCTCACCAGCCTGGGAGCCCCTGGGTGGGGGACCATGTCCTGTATCAGCATCTCCCCAGCATCCAGCCAACCCCTGGCGCCCAGCAGTGGCTCAGCGCCTGCGTTTGCTGGGTCATTGAGGAGAGTCGCTGTGAAGCTGCAGAAATGGCCCCTGGAGGCCAGCGCCTTCCCAGCTGGGCCTCGCGCACCCTCTGGGGAAAGGACGGAAGTGGACAGGGTTTTCTCAGCGACCTGCTGGCATCTGTAAGGTCCAGCTTGGGTTACAACAGTGAGCCAAGTTCCTGCTGCTGCGGGTCTCACAGTCCACCAGGAGAGAGCAGAGGTGGGAGAAATATTGGTGCAGGTCATGAACCGCAGGTGTCGGAAGTGCTCCCGAAAGAGGACGTCTGGGTTCCTATGGGAACTGGAGATACCGCTGAGTAGCAGGCCAGACCTCAAGGGAAGGGAAGAGCATTCCCAGAGAAGGAACAGCATCAGCTAAGGCCTTGAGGCAGTTTCTGGGCAACATTTGCTTTTCCAACAAAGGGCATTGATGCATCTGGCGCCGTCAGTTCCCCTCTCGTGCTGTGAATGCAGAAGCGATGCCCAGGAGGGCACCTGTCATCTCATGGCCATGAGGGAAAGGTCACGGAACCTGTAGCACGGACACTGCTGAGCCACCAAACTGGCCCTCCCTTGCAGCAAACCTTCTTCCAGTATCTGCAGCCCAAGGCACTGCTATCTGAGTCTTCCTAAGGAGCCAGGCTTAGTGATGCGGGTGAGGCCCAACGAGGTGGGTTCAAGTGCAAATGGGAGGCTCACATCCCCAAGACCACCCCCTCCACCCTCTGCTGGACCCTTTCCTTCCACCGGGGTTGGTGTGATCCTCGGGGAATAGCCCCCAGGCATCCTCAGCTCCCTCCCCTGGGAATCTCATCCAGCCTGTTCAGAGTCTAAGTTCATGCTCCGTGCCTGGCGGCTTCCACCTCCCTGTGCTCTGTGGACCGTGGGCTGGGGCCTGCCCGCGTGGGGTCGTGGGGTCATTCTAGTTATCTCATGGAGTCAGCCACTGGGGGCCCTCCGGAACTCTCTGGTCAAGTGTCTCTTGGCAGGGCTGTTACCCGGCTTCCTCGCTAATTACACTGGCTATGCCCTCCTGAACGAAGAGCTTCTGTAATTTGGGCTGTAAAACAGCTCTTTGAATTTTCTCCAGGGCCTGCTGAGATTGTAATGATAAAACAACCGCACGCATGAAGCCTTTCATCCGAGCAGCTCAAAGCCCAAGGTAAACGCATCCTAATTATATATCTCAACAGCCTCTCCATTTTCCTTTTCCAAGTGGGGAAACTGAGGCAAAGGAGGTCAGGTGCTAGGCCTGAGGCTATGGCTTCTCTTAGCCACTGAGAAGCGTGCAGATCTGCTACAACGTTCACTATGCCCCCGGGAGGCCCTGGGGAGTTGGCTGCCTGTCCCGATGCAACTGTCCGCCACCTTGCTCACCAACTTCTCTGGACAGAGGCAGAGCTGTGACACACCACCAGCTGGACGAAGCCCTTGAGGATCCTAAGCCTTAAGAGCTCATGGGACACCCACCTCTCTCCTGTGAGATTACACAAAATCATACAAAACCATAGCACACAGCACGCGTGTACGCCGACGCTGGTTGGAAGCGAGCGTCTCTTTCACCGGAGTGTGAACTCTCGAGGGCCACGGCCACGTCCACTGTGTTCTGGGCTGTGCCAGGCGCAGGGTCCAGCGTGTCACAGCTCTCCCTGCGTGTTTGATAGGTGAAGAAGGCACAGCCACCAGGCACCGTGCCGTGCCGGGCGCATGCCCTCTCTCACGCACCCTGCCTCTCATCTCCCTCTCATGGAGAACTTAGCCTGTGGCTCCGCGGGGAGAGTTTGTGTGCAGTTGTGCAGACCCCAGTCCTGAGCTTGGGTCTCTCAAGTTAATGACAAAGGCCTGGTAGTCACACAGACCAGAGCAGAAGCGATCCCCAAAGCAAAGCCCACGTGCCTGAACCTCAGATGGCATCAAACTCAGCCAAACACTGTTATGGATTTGGTTTCTGGCTTTCTCCTTCCCTGCCTGCCCCCCATCCATCCCTAAAACGTAGGAGGGGTAGGAATGGATCTTGTACGGTAAGAATGAATGCACACCATCGCTGGTGTTCACTGAGGACTTGAGTTGCAGAAGAAGCTGTGAGTGGACTGGGTCTGCTTGCTCCCAGAAGGGCCTGCACCGGCCCTCTTTTCCACAATAATGCAAATGGCTTCGCCCATAGACATGCAAATGAGGTTCGGACCTTAGGACACAGTGGATTATTGCCCTGTAACTACGGACCAGTTTTGCGTCTATTTATGAATTCATTTCAGCATTGCCTATGTAGCATAGCACTTATGGGTGCATTTGAATCATTCCTTGAACCATTTATAACACATTAGTGGTTCTCTTGTTAACTAAGGAGTTAAATAAAATCCTTGACACATCTCTAGTTAGAATTTGGGAGTCATGATTTTGTCTATTTAAAAGTGTGCCCTTTAACCACCCCCATGATCTTATAACCCTGCGAGGTGGGATCACTGCCATTGTCTCCATTTTACAGATGAGGGAGACTGAGGCCCAGGATGTCATGGAATTTGCTCACGGCCATCACAGGTGGTGGTTTGAATGAAGCTCTGCACCCAGCCCACGGGAACTTGGGGCCGGTTCTTCACCACTGTCCTGTCCGGCTCCCCGTGCAGCCACTCCTCGCAGGATGGGGTGACAGGCTCACCCCAGCTGTGCTGCTGGGTTTCAAGTTAGTGCCCTTGCCGCTGGCCCTACAGGAGTCTCAGGTGCTCAATGCCTTTGTAGGGGACATGTGGCCGGCTGCACGGGGAACTCCCAAGGGCAAGCATGGGAACATCTCCCCGTGTCCCTCCCTGCTGCCCGCACCAAGCCCTGGACGAGTGGTGGCAGCAGATTCTCCGTCCTGGGGCTTGAGAAGGCGAAGCCGAGAAGCCTGAGCACTTCCCGGTAAGAGCCTGCACTCGCTGCTCAGTGACACGGAGGGTCCGCTTCTTTAATTCTCTTGTTTTGGTAGCACAAATGTCAGTAAATAGTCATGCTTCACATTCTTTAGGGGATTGCAAAGAACGCTGTGAAGGAGCACTTTATTGACCGAGTGTCTTTAAAAACACGCAGGCATTGCTGAAGCCAGAGCTAAACTGAGTTATTCTTTAGGGCCGTTAGAGCACAAATGCCATCTGAGTGAACAGGCTGATACTTCACTGGCTCCTGCTCCTGTGTGAGTTCCAGGCACAGCTCAGTGAGGTCAGAGGCTGGCGGTGACGGGTGTGTCCTGTGAGGGACACGAGGACCTGCGCACAACAGTGGCCCGTTTACTCCCGTTGAACTTTTACTGTGTATCAAGCGCTTTTCCAAGGGCTTTACGCGCATGTCGTCATTTACTCTCTAAATGGCGCTGTGGCGTGAGTTCTGTGACCAGCCTCAGTGGTGGCTGAGGTCTGGAGATGTAGTCACGCGCCAGTCAGCCTGCCCTCCTCCGAACACTGCACTCCCACCCGCCAACCCTCTGCAGAGGATGTGGGAGGGTTTCCAGCCGCTTCACATGTTGTGTTTAAACGGCAGGTGCCTGTGATGGGCTTTCTCGTTCATTCTCTGCCTCTCAAGGTCCTTGGTACATGGATAACCAAGCCAGTGTTTCCGCCGTAGCTCCGGCAGCAAGCAGGGCAGAGGGTGAATGCTGACGGATGGCACTGAATTCTAACATCCCGGAAGGCATGGTTCTTTAGCAACAGATTATCATGGAACTGAGGTTTTCGAACTCGGCTACTTGGAGCCCATCGCCCTGCGCCTTCTGATGTGAGAGGAGCAGGTTCGCTGCAGCTGCACTCCTGCACCCAGTTCCGGCTCCCCTGGTGTGAGGAAGCAGGTGCCATCCTGTGCTCTTGAACTCGGGGTCCCACTGGCAGCCCCGGGGGTGTGGCCCCATGGAAGTCACCTCTGCATGCTATGGGGCCAGCGGTTCTGCGAGCACCCTGTGCCCTGGATTGTACATAGGATGACTCCATTTCTGCCAGAGCGCGCCTGATGCTGAGGTGACACAGCATCACAGAAACACACAGGGCGCGTCTCGCCTTGCCCACTCCCAGGTAGCTTTCACGAAGAGTAACATTTTTATATATTATTTCAGGAATTTTTCTCTTTGTGAGTCTATAGATACATAGTTATAGGTGAAATATATTTAACATACAGCGCTCCTCAGAGGACCACAGTGTCACTGGAAGCAGAACCGCTGGGTTTTTCCTGCGCTCTGGGAATGCCAGGTTCTTGACTCCACACAGGAAGCAATTTAAGATTGAGCACTGAGTGAGAGCAAAATCAAGTTTTATTTAGGAAGAGAAAGGCCAGGACAGTGCCTGGAGCCAGGATGGGGGGAGGGAAGCCGAGACGAGCTGCCGCTGCTGCTGCTCCCCTGGTTGCAAGTCTCAGGCTCTGCCCTGAAAGGAGGGAGAGTACATGCCCAGTGGACTTGGCTGGACTCGCGAGTGAGTGGCACACACAGTGGGTTAGCTTAGTTTGGGATTTTGTGAGTCTTCAAGGGAGGGTTGTTCCTAGACTTTGTGGTGCCAAATTCTGTCCCTGCCTTGTGGTTGGGAGGGGTCCTGTTCCTAATAAGGTCCTGTGGGCCGTGTCCTGGCCTGCAGCTCCTCGGCCCCCTGCCACCGGGGGTGTCAGTTTTCACTTCAGTGATGGCACAGTGAGCTTTGGGGTCCTTTTGGGTCATTTTTCCTCTGTCTCGGATTCATCTGGTTTCAGCCAGTCCTGGCTGTTGACTTGTGCGACAGCCGCAGTCATTTCCTGCTATAAAGGGTCTCCCTTCGATCGCGCGTGGAGGTGGGGGGCTCTGGTGGGAGGACTTGGGGGCTTGTGGGCCTTACTTCCTCACACCACCTGTGGAGCTCTCCACAACTCCTTTCTGTCCTGCCTCAACAATATGACCGTTGTTTTGCAGATTGGTATTTCCCACTAAAAATACTCTGAATCACAGTGAGAGACCCCGACACGCTGGTCAGAACGGCTGACGTAGATACGGGGACTGACAATACCAAGGGCAGGGCAGGCGCGGCGGGAGCGTAAACCGGTTGGACTTAGGAAAACTGGCCGTTTTCACTAAAGTTACTCGTATACCTGCCCACCGACCCAGCAATTTGTCTGCAAAATGATTTCCCCAGAATGTTCAGGGCAGCTCTGTTGATCATCGTCAAAAGGAAGAAACCCCAGGAATGTCGCATGTGCCCGGCTTACAGATGGTTGTAGCCATGGGATCCCATGGGAATGAAAAGGAGCGAAGCAGGGTGCACAGATACCACGGTTACACGGCGAGGACGGTGACAACAGTGAGAGAGGCGCGCGAGCACTGCGTCCGGGTCGGGTCCCAGAGCAGGCGGCTCCCCTGCAGTCCCTGCAGCCAGGAAGCCAGCGGCGGTGACTGCCTGCCCGGGGGCACAGGAGCCTCTAGAGGTGACGGAAACGGGTGGCACAGGCGTGTGCATGGGAAATGGCCCAGCTCCCCACGGGAGACCGGCGCACTTTCCTAACGGAAGCTTGCCTTTCGCTCCCAGTCGTTCAGGTCTAGCTCGGTCTGACACCTACGGAGAATGCCGCTGTACACTCCACGCGTCAGGTTCACCGCGCCTCTGCCCGTGACTTCAGGCGGCTTCCAGCATCTTTGCTGTCGCAGACGAAGCTGTGTTGAGCAGCCCTGGGCACACCTTGGAATTCTCTTGCCAGTGGCTCCATAAGGTAAATTCCTAGAAGTGGGGTTGCCGGGTCAGAGGGAATGTGACGGTGGATGGTTCACACACATTGCCCAACTGCCTTCCAAAAATATTGCAGCAACACCCCCCGAGCACGCCATCTCTTGTGAGAGTTCTGGTGTTCCCACACCCTCACCAGCTCTGGCATCATTGACAGTGTTGGCCAATCTGATAGGCAACAAACATTTCATCTTCCTTTTGATTGTTAAAAAAATCTCATCTGCTCTATTTTGACCCATTTCCCAAATCGGGTTTCTGCATCTGATTTTGGTTGAGGAAAGTGTGGTTGCTAAATAAAATAGGTTAAAATTTCAGACTGGAACCAAGAAAAGCGGATGTTTCTTGAAATTTAACTGCCAGAAGGAAGAGGAGACTTGCTCTCTGGTGGGCTCTTCAGTAACACCGAGGTTGGAACGCCTGTTGGCTCTGGGCAAGATGCTCTAACTCTCCTGGCCTCAGTCTTCTCATCTGCAAAGTGGGGATAATAAGACTATTATTATCGTTGTGCAGACTAAGTGAGCTGGCACTCACACAGTGCTCACACTGCCCTGCCTGTGCTAGGCCTTCTATAATTTCATAATAATTGTCTTCGAGGCTCCCCCTGTGGGCCTCAGTTTCCATCTTTCTAAACGAGTCTGAGAGAGATTCCTCCAGCTCTTGGCTCTGTCCTACATCCCTGCCCCGTGGCCTCGGCTGCTGGTGCCTGAGTGAGTGCCTGCTTCCCAGCCCCGGGCACCATATCACAGGCTCCTGCAGTCACCTCCTCTGCTCATCACCCTGCAGCACTGCAGTTGACTGTCTCCTAACCCCAGGTGACTTGTACGTGGCCTCCTGGCCCCAAAGCAATGGGGCTTGTTCCGGTCTCAGAATCCCCAGAGCAAATGATTGCTTTGGCTTCAGTTGCAGTCCTTAAAGGAGTGAGGCCCTCAGCGGGACAGACACCCTCAGCCCCAAGTGTAAGGTGACCAGACGTCCCGCTTTTGGTGGGACAGTCCCAATTTTTAACAATTTGTCCCGTGTCCCTCGGCATTTTAAAAAAGTCCTGATTTTTGGAAAGAGACATATGTACTACTCTTTGTAATATTTTAAGTAATAATAATAATAATAATAATGAAAAAAGAACCCCTGGTCAATGGTGTCCCACTTTACCAATGTTAAAATCTGGTCACCTTACCCAAGTGACTCTTTATCCCTTTAGCATGTGAACTCGGGCACCCTTTCTGGTGACTCCAACAGGCACCGAATTCCAATCTAGACTTGGCAGGGACCCCTCCCAAAAGGTGGCCTTCATGATGTCCCTGCTAAGGGTCCAGCTGGCTTGGCTTGTCATAGACCCCGGTTAGCTCAGTTCATGGGACCTAATGTGCCATATCCTCTCTCTGGCCCTGGGTCCCAGTACACAGGATTCCTCTAGTTGAGAAATCCCTCCCCCGCAGTGTCATGGGCACAGAAAAAAGGATCAGATCGTTTGAAAGCCAAATGGCCTCCCAGTAAGTTTCAACACCATCTATAATATTACTTTGCCTCTCCCGCCCCCACCTCTGCCTGCCTCCTGAGTAACCAGCCACCTGTCAGATTCTTAACCCACTAGTGGGGCGCCACTGCCTGTCAAAGTCTCCCGTCCGGTGGAGATGCCACTTCCATGCCTCAGACACCAGCGCCTTTCTCCAGGCCTGGTGTGTCCCCAGAGCCCAGAGCCGAGCCCTGCTCTTTTCCATTAAATAATCGGTTATTGACTCACATCAAAGGGAAGCTGGCAAGGCGGGAGGGTGTGGGGGAGAGAAAGATGTGTGCTTGTTTATTAGTGGTTGGTTCTGACAGCTCCAAGGGCCGTGCTATGTTTGATGGGATAATTATTAAATGAGTTCAAGGCACCGAGAGGCACCCCCATAAAAACAAAGCGATTTC
The DNA here is from genome assembly GCA_004026665.1 of Murina feae. Lineage (NCBI taxonomy): Eukaryota > Metazoa > Chordata > Mammalia > Chiroptera > Vespertilionidae > Murina > Murina feae. Next base: position 53,732 of record PVJC01004395.1, read on the forward strand.
CACCAGTTACCCTGAGCGCGACACACCCGGGGCGTGGAAGTGCACCACGTGGGGTCCTGCTGGCCTTGAAGTCTGACCCTAAAGACCCCTTTCTTCCAGTGGCAGATGAGACGGGCAGACATGCAGAGAGACAGGTAGACAGAGCGCTTGCAGCCAGGACTTCCTGAGGGCCTACTGTGTGCACATTCTCACTGGAACCTCACGCCTGTCCTGGAATGAGTTTAGCTTCCACCAACCCTGATCTCACCAAGGTGAGAAAAGCAAGGCCTGGTAACAAGCTGAAGGTTGCACAGTAAACAAAAGCAGGGCCATGAAGCGGGCCTAGGCTCCGTGATCACCACACTGTTGACACCTGGGGTGGGACCTTCCCTCTGTGGGGCCACCTGGTTCGGTGGGGTATTTAGCAGCATCCCTGGGTTTTACCCCCAGATGCCAGCTGTGCCTCCCCGTTTTATCAATGTTGATACCATGTGAGGTCCCCGTGGGGCTAAAGGAAGGGGATGTCCTAGAAGCCCACCTGTGCTGAGTTCGAGGGAACTTGTCTGCCCAGCGCAGGCAGCCTGCAAGGGAGCCAGGGGGGTGCCCTGCAGAGCCAGCAGCCGACTGGAGAGCCAGCCAGTGCAGGGGCCTTCCCAGGACTCCTGGTGTGGGGGCAGGGATGTCTGCTGGCCCGGCCCATCCCTAAAACAAGTACAGTAGTTTTAGAAGTGGCACTAGTGTCACAGGCCAGGGGACCGGAGCTTTCAGCCGGGAGCTGCCGAAAAGGAGAAGTAGGCGGACCGAGGGGCTGGCTGCACGTCCAGGCTTGTCAGAGAGACACGGGGCCCAGCGGCCAGGTTTATTGCCCAAACGTTGTAAGTGCGGCTGAGAAACGGCTATTTACGAGCGCGTCCATGGAGGAGTGTGGCCGAGCGCTTTAGCGATGTTGTGAGATAGGAAGGAAACTAAACGGCAGAGTTAGGGTTAATGCTAAATCACGTCTAATAACGGGCGCTGCTGCCCTGCCAGAGCCAGGGTCGGGGTAACCAGAGGCCCCACTTCCGCCTGCCCTGGGCTCTCAGATCTGGGCCCTGGGTGGAAAGGAAGGCCTCTTCATTTCCAGTCTAACGTTTTCTGGGGTAAAGGAAGGGCGCGAGGTTATCTTTTTGTAATTATTACTATAATTTAGCAACTGATCTTATTTTTGAAAATGTTAGAATGTTCTAGAGGAAGATAATCAAGTCTTGGAACACCCGTCCCCCATCCGGGTCCTCTGCACCTTGATTCCCTGTCTGGACAAGAAACTTCGGTACAGGTTCTGTTTAATCCCTACACTAGGGAGGCGTTTTCGGGGCAGCATGTCTCCTAATTGAGAAAACGAGGAGCAGGACATTGAAGCGACTCACTCAGCGAGGGAGAGCGGAGGTGGGATTTGAGGCCAGGTCTGTGGGGGACCCAGATGTGTCCCCATTAGGGCTGTCTCAGGGGTAGAATCTGGGCACAGTTTCTTGAGGCTCTCGAGCTGGTGTGAAGCCTTTGTCCCGAGTGGCGTTCAGACGTCCGGCCAACTGAACTGAAGTCCAGATAATTCAGAGCCTCAGGGGTGCGTGGGCCTGCGAATCTGGGTCATTCACCAGGTGACCCTCACGCAAAGCCATAGCTGGCAGCCCCTGGGCCACCATGTCGGGGGGGGGGGTGTTGGGAGAGCGTTGGCCGTTCACTTGGAGTGGTCGGTGTTCCTCACCTGCTTCCAGGGCCAGGAGCCCCACTCTGACTCCCTAGGTTATAGATGATCAGAGAGGAGCACCGGCCCATTGCCGGCCCTGCCCCTTTGCAAGGACACGAGGAGACCGCATTTCGGGTGGTTGGCCATACCTGCTGCCTCCTGGCTGCCTGATGCTCTGTTCCTGTCACTTAGCCCCCCCAGGCTCTGTGCTTCTCCTATTCAAGGCCCGATACAGATTCCAAATAGTCTAGGCTTTGTGACTAACTCAGAGGCAGACATGAGCAACTGCTCTCCCTGGAAGACTGCTGTCTTTTTATTTAATTTTTTTACATTAAAAATGTAAAAATCATTCTCAGCCCATGGGCCACGCAGAAACAGGCAGTGGGTAGATTTGGCCATGGCTCTGGCTGGCCAGTCTCGAGTTTTAACCTGTGTCACTTCTGCTCAAATACTGCCGATTCTTTGAGGGCAGTGAGCACTCATTTCTCTCCAACGCATTGAAGCCTCATTGTGCCTGTAGGGAAATGGAGAGACCCCACTCCAGAACCTCACAGCCCAGTGAGGGAGCCCAGCCAAGGGTGGGCCCGGCCCCGACAGGCGCAGTCGGCTGCTACCAGGTGTGCGAACAGTTCTAGGTGCCCAGGACACAGCAGGGGAAGAGCAAACCACACCCCTTGCCCTTGGAAAGCTGTGTGCTGGTGGGGTGACCCCGTTTACCACAGGCAGACGGGCAGGGAGATGCAGGGGCTGAGGTGGCGGGGGTTCTGTTCTTAAACAGGATAGTTTAAGGCCTCCCGGCAAAGGTGATCTCGAGGAAAGACGTGCAGGAGGCGAGGGAAGGAATGACAGGGACCCGGAGGGAACATGGGAGGCAGAGGCCCCGAGGCAGGCGCAGGTCTGCGCTGTAGGCACAGTGGTGTGAGTGTGGGGCGCGTGAAGACAAGGGGAGAGAGTGTCCCAGGGCCCGACTTCCTGGGTCTGTTTTGAAGACAGAGCAGGCGGGGTTTGCTGAGAGAATGGATGGGGGTCAAGGACAGCCAGAGGAAAAGTGCGTGATAGATATTAGATAGATATTGCGTACAGCTGACCTTGAGCAACACCGGAGCTGGGGCACGGACCCCTCCCCCAGGTAGAACTTTTGAGTCCCCCCTAAACTGAACGACGGCCTGCAGTTTTGACTGGAACTTTTACCAATAGCATAAGCAGTTTGATTAACAAATATTTTAAATTACGTGAATTGTAGACTGTATTCTTACAATTAAGTAAGCTAGAGAAAGGAGAGTTATTAGGAAAATCGTAAGGAAGAGAAAATACATTTACTGTATTTATTGAAAAACACCCACGTGTAAGTGGACACACGAGTTCAAACCCACGTTGTCCTGGGTGAACTGTGCGTGTACACACGATGGTAACTCAGCGTTCAGGTGCACAGCGGCCCCGAGCCCCTTGGTGGGGTGAGGGGTCATCAGAATGAGGAGACACCCCCACGCCGCTGGGAAGGTGTGGTAACAGCTTCCATGACCCTGGCCTCCTGGGGACAAGAGCCAAAGCCGGGATGGAGCCCCCGGGCTGCCCTTTCACTCTGATTTCTTCAAGCAGCTTCTCTTCGCAGAGCAGCTGCCAGGCCCGGCCCCTCGGGAGCACCTGGCAGGAGAGGGTGGGCGAGCGCTGCCACCTTAATCCTGCCCGCAGAGTTTGGCCCTGGACGCAGGGGTGGGACGGCCTGGAGTGGGTGGTTGCAGGAAGGGAGATTCACAGCCCGTTCCCTTGCTCCCTGAGCGCGTGTGTGAGCATTCGCTCCACGCCAGCTCCAGAGGGAGGCCACCACCAGCCCGCAGAGCAGGAGGCCGGGACAAACTAGAAACTCAGAAGAATTGTTTCCGAAAGATAGTACCCCGATGGTCTCCACTGGGGGTGGAATACACACCACACACGGATATGTTCTCTGCTGCTGGGATTAAATAAACGGCAGCATTTTCATTAGAAAAACAAAGACAAACTCAGAGCACCTCACCTCACCTCACTTGTGTCACCTGGTGGCGAGATTGGCTAGTGCTGCAGCCAAGCAAGTGTCTCTCCGAGGTCCTTCCCGTCACCTTCCCTTACTTCCTGTGGGGTAGGATTGGGTTCCAGGAGACCCCTAGCACTTGTTGGGCCCAGGATCTGGCTGGAGCGAGGAGGGTGCTCAGAACCTTCGAGAACTGTCAGCCTTTCCAGCGTTGGAGTCGAGGGTCGCTGGCAGAGAAGCTGCCCTGGGCCTGTGGGGTCCTCCCAGAGACCTGCCCGGCCCTCAGTCTGGGCTGGGTGGTTTCCAGTTTCTCATCCTCCAAGGCTCGGCTGGGCCCCATGGGGGAGGGCCCCTGTGCTCAGAGGTCCCTGGGCAAGGCCCAGATTCCAGGAGGGGTGTGGACTAGACGAGGGATGCAGGTGTCGCCCCGTCCATCCATGTAGGCCCACAGCCTGGTGCTGGGACATTCGTTTGTGGATGAAGAAAGGAAGGACGAGTGAGCAGGGAGGGCGCCTGGGAGGCAGCGAGGGGGCAGAGTCTGCCACTGCTCTGCAGGGCCCGCTCTCCTGTCTGCGAGGGGAGTGAGACGCAATCATCGACTCACCAGGGAGAACCAACCCGGCCATTCAGGCAGGAGCCAGTCCACGCGGCACCCACAGGAGGGGAGCAGCCTCCATTTCGCATGCGGGTGCGACGCAGGTAAGGACCCCGCTGGTCGTGATGAGGTTGCCTTTGAAGGGAAACGACCAGAGACGGTAACTAAACAAACACGCCGGCATAGCCAACCTAACCCTCAGGATCTGTGTGCCCGGCAGCAGAGGAGACAGCCCACGTCACAGCAAGTCCTGTGGACACCAGTTCTGTTCTGTTTCACCTGGGATTCGAACCCGTGACCACCTGACCCCACAGTCAAAGCAGTTTCACAGAACTCAGCATTCTCAAAGGCATGTCACTTTCTTTTTTTAAAATATATTTTATTGATTTCAGGGAGGAAGGGAGAGGAAGAGAGATAGAAACATCAATGGTGAGAGAACCATTGATTGGCTGCCTCCTGTACACCCCCTACTAGGGGTCGAGCCTGCCTGCAACCCAGGCCTGTGTCCTTAACCGGAATGGAACCCGGGACCTTCTGTCCACTGAGCCAAACCAGCCAGGGCAAAGCCATGTTACTGTCATTACGAAAGGACAACAGTAAGAACATGGCCACTTTGCCGGCACACTCGCTCTGTGCCTCCCTGAATCCTCACCAAAACGGAGCAGGAAGCGCACACTGTGGCAGATGAGCGCACAGAGAAGCTGGCCTTGTGCCCGAGGCCGCACAGCTCCTACGTAGTGAGGCTGGTATTCCCGTCCCTGTCGCCTGAGTCCCAAGTCCAAGCCCATGATGACCACACTTTCTGGGCTTCCCCTTGAGCCAGAGCCTCCTTCTCGAAGTGTGGTCCCAGGTGGGGGCCTCAGCACCTGGCACTCATTAGACATGCAGAAACCTGGGCCCTGGACCCGCTGAGCCGCAGCCTGCACTCCGGCCGCACTGTCGGAGATTTATGGGGTGACAGATGACGCCGGACTCCTGGAGTCCCCCCGTTGCTTGTCTCCATGTATTAAGGGGCTCTTTAGATTCAGTTTTCAAAATCTCACCCAAGAAATTTATGCTCATAGTGTAAAAGCACCACATATGGTGCAGGGGGGCTGTGACAATAAGCAAAGTGTGCCCCCCCTCATTCCCAACCCCCCCTCCCTGCCCCACAGAGACAACACCGCAGGGGATGGGCTCTTCCCAGCCGTGCCTACGGAGGCGCATGGCACAGCCTGAGCCGTGGCCGACCGCAGCAGCGGCAGGAGGCGGATGAGCTTTCGGGTCACATCCACGACCACCCCAAGCCGCCCCACCTGCCTGTAGTTATGTCACTGCCCCAAGGCCCCCGCAGCCTCGGTAAGTGTGGGCGGGTCATCGTGTTTTTGTCCCCCCACGTGTTGGTGGGGCCCTGATCAGCCGCTTTTATAAGATGGGAACACGGGTGCCCACCCCTCCTTTTCCCTGTTCTTTTCTCTCCTGTATCGGGGAGGGGGCTGAGGACTCAGGGGGAGCTGCTTCTGACCTGACCTGGAGGCCAGGTGTTCTCCTGCGGCCTCTGGCTTCCCCTGCCCCTCGCAGTGGGCAAGACTTCTCCACTCCGAGCCTCGGCTTCCCCACCTGTAAGATGAGAGGTGGTCTGGAATCATTGGTCATGCGCCCCCTCCAGCTACAGCCACACCCGGCCTTGCTGTCCCTGAGGGCCACCGAGACCCTGCTCTTCTCTCCCACCCTTTTGGGCCCTGGAAGCCAGGTGGATGCAAACACGGTGCTTCTGTGACAGGAGGAAAGCCCCAGTTTTTCTCTCCGGCAGGGAATTGGTGTCAAGAGTTCTGGGAGAGAGCGTGCCTCTCAGCACCTTTTGAGCACACTCCTCCCTCTGACCCCAGCTCCGACCACCTGAGGCGGGTGGCAGGGGCCTCGAGCCCGCCCCTCCTGCACACCTCCGCTCCGAGCTGGTGCAGGCTGGGCAGGGAATGGCGCCAAGCTCCTGTAGGTGTGTCACCGAGGGGCTCTCAGAGCTGGCTGTGGGAAAGTCACCTGAGGCCTTGACTGTCCCTTATTAAGGAAATGGTAACGGGGTGCCTTCAAGCTCCTGGGTGGGCTTTGTGGGCTTTAAGGTTCTCTTCTCCTGGACTGTGAGCGTTACAGTCAGTATGGGAGCTCTGGTGCACTCGCTCGGTGGAGTGGGAAGCTCTACTCTCTGCCCGCATCTCCCACAGGCTCTCCCTCCTCACCGCCCCCCCTGCCCCCCAGGCACACTGGCCTCTTGCTGTTCCTCCAACCAGCAGGCACACTCACACCCCAGGGCCTTTGCACTTACTCAGCTCCTGTCCCCTCCCAGGGCTCCCTCCTTCACCTCCTTCAGCCACCCACATCCCTCGCATTGCCTGTTATATTTTATCAATAAGCAAGCACCGCTCCCTGACACTACATATGTATTTGTCTAACACTGACTCCTACAGAGCAGGCATGTGTTTTGCAGCTAAATGTTGTGTCTTTAGACTTTAGATCCTGGCACCCGGGAGGAGTGTAATACACAATGGATGAATGAATGAATGAATGAATGGGAATGGAAACATGGTTCATATTTACCCTGATTAGGTCTTACCAGCTTCTGCTTTTACTGTTTTCCCCATGACCATGATCAGACTCCTCAAACAGTTTCCCTCCTGTAAACACGCTCATACATCCCAAATGTTTTGTTTCAGTGAGCAAAGTGTTTAAGGCATTCGGTGATCCGGGAGGGGAGGAGGCTGCGAGCACAAAATGGGAAATCCCTAAGTTTTCTCAACTTAGAGCCAGTCTGTCTTGTGTCCCATCTCACAGAAACTCCAAGCGATTGCAGGACCTCATGCAAATTCCTGCGGAGCAGGACCGCCCGCCTCCCTGCTCGGCTCACCTCCACGGGTGGAGCGTGGGATTACCAAAGATCACCACACGCCCAGCCGCGCGTCCCAGGTGGCTAAGCGCACCCCACACCTGAAGAGCAAAGGGAATCTCCCTGCCCTGAACAGGAAGGCTCCCCTCTGGCTCTTTGGCTTCTGGGAATTCGCTAACTGCCTGCAGAATGAGCTTCTGTTCCCTTAAGAATAGAGCCTCTTCCATCTCAGAGATGTTTTGGCTTGAGGTTTTGGGGAGAACTGAGAAATGGCAACATTATTTATCAGCATCGAAGCCCCTGGTTTTCTTGATCCCCTGCACCCCAAGTCCTGCCCCAGAAAGGCCTGGGTCCACCTTTATCTCTCAAAAGCTCCCTTTAAAGAACTCTGTTTCAGACGCTCCCTGCCCGGAGCAACAAGGCTGCAAATGAAAACTACTCGCAATCCCCGCGCAGTGCCCAGTGAGGGTGCTGTCCTCGGGGAACGCCGCCGTGTTCCAGTGGGATTTCAAAGGAGACAGCTGATGGGTTTCGAGATCTAGCCTCCTCCTCGGCTGGAGGCCAGAGCTACCAGCGCCTGCAGAGGGCCAGGAGCCAAGTCAGGACTTAACTTCACCTTTAAAGCTCACTTCCAAAGTCCCTAACTTTGGGTGTGGAATGACAGGACTCTTACCTTCACGTCCAAAACACATCAGTTCAGTGATTGGCGTCCTCTCCGAGGCGTCCCAGCAGAAAGAGAGCTCTCTTCTTTCCCCCCAGACCTCAAGGTGATGTCAGGGTGAGGAGCAGCGGAGGGTTGGGCCCCGGCCTGCTTCTGGGACTGTTGTATATTAAGTGCGGGCCTTCCAGTGAGAGCTGTCAAAACAGCTCCGTGTAATCTCCCAGGAGAAAGATCTCTGTGATGCTACTAACTCAAATCATACAAATAACTGTCAGACGGCATTAACATCAGCTCAGAGGCAGGGGTGGGGGGAGGGGGAGGCATGCCGGCGAAAGCCTTGATGTGAAGAGAAAATGCAAGTCAGTGGTATGCTCACCGCGACCAGGAGCCTCCTGTCTGCAGTCTTGCTCAGCCATCGTGGGCTCGGGCTGGAGAGCAAGGGCAATCTGGACAAGGAGTGTGGGCTGAGTTACCACCCGCCCGGCTTTGAATCCGGGGTCCCATCAGCTGTGGCCTTGGGCGAGCAGCAGGTGCCTCTCGCACCAGCTCCTGGTTCTGAACTTGGCTGTGACCCCAGAGCCCACGTCAGCAGTCAGCATCGGCGCGAGAGGGAGCTGAGCTGATGGGGTGCCGATGGCCACTGCCGGCCCTCTTCTCGCATATGGGCACCCCATCCTCCAGGCAGGGCCAGGCGGGATTCGGGCTGCTACTCTCCTCTCCACGTGTGGCTGGTACAGACCCAGACTTCGCGTGGGACAGAACCCGAGGACTCAGCGAGCTCTTTGATCCGCTGACATTCCAGGCGTGTGATGCTCTCATGAGGGGGAACGAAGCCCTGGCTTGGTAATGAGAGCCAGTCCCCGTGCCCCAGAGCCCGCCACGCTGTCTCCCATCTCCCGGGGACGCACAGTTCAACGGGAGGCCTGGCTTCCTGGACACCTGCTCCCCGGGAGGGACGGGGAACTGGTCCCTTTCCCACGCCCTTGCTGTGTCTCAAAGCAGAAACAGCTGTGGGAATGGAGCCAGCTTCTGTGATTAAAAAGCCCCATGAAGTCAAATAACCCTCCACGCGGGTGGCTCCTAGCTGGCCCTCTCAGCAGGTATATGCCCAAGTTCTCTCTGCAGGAGCCAGGCTCAGCCTGGTCCCCAGGTCCCTGCGAGCTCCCACCGACTGCTGTGAGCCGCCCCTGGCTACACACAGGCTGGCGGTCTCTGCCCAGAAGCCAGTGCGATTATTCCAGGACCGGAGTTGGACGTGACTTCCCTGCCTGCTGGACACCGATGCCACCAGCCTGGCGGCCTCCTGTGCAGATGCAATTCCACCCTTAGTAGCCCCTCCCCAGGCCTGAGAGGGGGTAGTTTCCCCCCAAGTAAGTGCTCTTTTCATTCTGGTTGCTTCATCCCCTTTTCCTCTCCCCTTGGAATGCCAGCCCTCAGTCCCCACCAGCTTCTCTGGTTAATTTTTACTCCTCTTTTATTGCTGAGCTGGGGCCCTCCGTGAAAATGCCTTTCTGACACCCCGAGGCAGGGCCAAGCCTCCCTCAGACCCTGTCCTGCAGCTCTGTCTCCTCTGGGGTTTGGAGCTGAACCAGTGCCCAGACCCTACCCGACCCCACCATCCATCAACGCAATTAGAATCTCGGGGCGGGGGACAGGGGGTATCTGTGTCTCGAAGGCTCCCACGTGATGGGGAAGCACAGGGAGGCCTGGGAGCCTGGAGCCTCCCCGGGCAGAGGCTTCACCCCTGAGCCAGTGACCCGTGCACAGCAGCCAGGGAGGTGCATGCAGGAAGGATGCTGGAGGAGGCAGCAGGACTTCAGTGCACAGTGAGTCTGAGGGAGGCCCCTGCTTCAGGCTTCCTTAACGAATCTTCACTCTTCATTCTCAGCACCCGCTCCTGTGGCGAGTAGGGAATGTGCCTGGCTCGAGGGCACGGGGGGAGGGGGGGAGAAGGGACACAGTTCCCAGTCATTCCAGCATGCCAGTTGCCATGGCAACATGGGCATCCCTGTCCTCCCACCCCTTGAGCTCTGCTTTTCTCCTGCTTTGGTGAGAACTTGGGAATGAGGAGTTTGCAAGGATGCTGATGGCTCCGTGGACCACTGTGCCTCGTGCCTCGGGGCCAGGCCTGTGGGGGCCCCAGCAGCACCCAGAGCGCAGCCCAGTCTCTCCTCTGCCCAGGCATGGGGGTGGGGAGCGTTGTCCTCCCTGCTCCTCTCCTTTCCGAGGCTCTGTGGTCTCTACATCACACACGGCAAACTCTCGGCCTGCGGGCCGTGGGCCTCGTTATTTGGCCTGTTAGCCTTTGAGTTTGGCAGGCTTGCTCTATATCCTCCTTTGCCTTTGGAGAAATTAAATCAGAAAGTGTCGTAGGCCCCTTTTTTGCCCTCCTACCTCACTCCTCTGGGATGAGGGAGCTCAGAGGAGGGAGGCGTAGACAGAATAGAGGATAAAAAGGCAAATGCCTAAAACAGCACCTGTGTGCAGTACAAGTCATCGCTAACATGCTCTCACTTCAGCCCAAACAGCCTGGGACACAGGTGCTGGCATTAGGCCTCGTTCCCAGACGAGGAAAATGGCTCAGGGAGGTGAAGTCACCGCCCAGAGTGGCACAGCTCACACGTGGAAGAGCCACAATTTACACCCGGCCCTGTTTAGGGTAAGGCGACCAGGTTTACACCATTGATGGGGGAAGGGGGG